>JAOWCC010000237.1:7129832-7375612 GCA_030867875.1 Actinernus sp. WN-2022
TATCCATTTTAACCCCGTTAAACTGTTTTTGCGTGAGAGCTTTAAGTTCAGATTCTAAATCCTTAATACGTTGGATCAACAAAGAATTATCCAGATGGAGGTTTCGTTTTAATTTAATTATTTCCCGGGTTAACTTATTTCTAGTTTCCGTTTCATTTTTTTCTCTGTTGTATACAGTATGCCCGGGTCTCATATCTCACGGTCTTTTTAAGTGAATCCCACCATTCCCAAAAGAGTCCGAAATTGAGCCTTTTTCTCTATCACATTTTGTAAGATTCCTTCTAAGTGCGCCACATATTTATCATCGGACAAAACCGACGTGTTCATTTTCCAAACATTTTTTGTGGCTTTAATGTTACCAATATTTAGGGTGAGGGATAAATATTCATGATCAGTTAAAATACACGGCTCAATTTCGCACTCTTCAATATTAGTTAGACTACGATTAATAATAAATTTGTCCAGTCGTGAGCCTGCTGTCAAATCTTTCTTAAACTAAGTATACCCATTTTCATTTGGATGTTTTTGGCGCCAAGCGTCAATTAAGTTAAACGAAGTTTTCATTGTTTTCAACTCTTCTTTACCGGCCAAACAAGTTTCGGTCGAATGCCCATAGTGGCCAAGGCCAATTTCAACACAATTATAATTACCCCCAATAATGACTTTGGCGCCAGGATAGAAATACGTATGCAAATTTGTGGAAAAAAATTTGCGTTCTTGAATTCCTGTGGGAGCATAGATGTTTACAAGATTAAATTTGACAGCTCCCTTCTGGACTAAAATACTTATGACTCTTCCTTCGGTATCATGTTTGAATTGTTTTATTTCAAAATTAGAATTTAGTTTCATTAAAACTCCTACTCCCGCGGAGTTTTCCCCTCCAAAAGCCCAAATACCCTTAGATCCCCATAATTTATCAATCTTTTCAGCTTTTCCTTTACAATTTATAAATGTTTCTTGCAAAAAAATAAAATCATCGTTGCGGCTTTTAAGATCTAAAACAAATTTCTCTCTCTTCAACTTATCATTCAAGCCCCTGATATTAATCGTTAAAATCCGAAGGAAGAGTTATAAGTAATAGGGAAATAGCTCACAACTGGACAAACATTACCTTGTGATGCTAGTTTATCTATTCAGTTTCTTGTTTGGGGGAGCACTTCGACGTTGTCTGGCAGGGGTTAAGCTTCGCTTTGAAGCCATAGAAGCCATAGAAGTAGTTTCGGGGTCAGCATTTTCATCAGATGATTTTTGTAGTGTATTTTGGAGGTGTTGGAAGAGGCGTGGGTCGGCAGGAATATCAGTAGGCACAGTAGATTTAAAAGTGAAAGCGCCAGAGATCAGGGAAGGTTTTGAAGTGTGGATGGTGGGAGCGGTACATTGACGAGTCGGTGGAGTTGTAGTGGTAGATAATTTGGCCGGTTGTCGGCCTGATCCTTTATTTACATGCCTGATTGCAGTGGAAAATTTGGTAGTCTTGGTTGGCTGAAGAAAAGAGAAGGAGTCTACGGGAGGTTTCAGTGGCGGGTTCTTTACGAAGGTTATTTTCGTGTTTGGTTTTGATGGTTTTGTAGGTAAGGCTTCTTCTTCTAAGTCAATAGTGTCGTCTTTGGCCTCCATTGCGTCCCCCCAATCTTGGCTATCTTCACTTGTAGATTCCTTTTCCTCGGCTACCTCTTCCACGGTTACCTCTTCCATCATCCCTTCTGTTTCAGCTTCTTCAACTTCGTCTTCTCGAAATGCTTCTTCTACGACTTCTTCTTCTAAATTTTCTTCTTCATCTGAATACCAAGAGAAAGGGCATCTAATCGCAAGATGACCTTGGTTACGACATATTGTGCACATCGTCGGTAGTGGGCAATTTCTAGATAAATGAGCAGCCGAATCACAATTATAACAACACATATTTCTGCAGTCTTTCACCAGATGCTCGGTACTGTTACATTTACGACACGTACGAGGTTGACCGGTATAGGAGATGCGGATTTGCAGGTAACCAAACCTCATATAATTTGGAACATCTCTGTCTAATCGGATACGATAGTGGCGAAGACCATTTGCTATAGTGGGATATTTGGTGAAATATCCCCTCTTATGACTAACAACATTTCCATACTTACATAAGCGAGCAATAATCGCGTCATCAGGCAGCTCGAATGGCGCATCGAAAATCGTAAGCCAAGTTATTGGGCTGTCACAGTCTTGTGCAAGCATTGTTTGGCCATTTATTTGGTAGACTCCATTGCCGAGGAAGCTTTCCTTCTTTGATTTGGTTCTAAATGTCATGACCATTTGGCCATTGGTCAAGCGGTGAACGCAAGATACCGATTCCGTTATATTCCCCTGCTCTGCTAAAACATCTAAGTAATCGTCGTGGATTAACCGAACTTCGGGTGCAGTGAGGAATGCAGTGCACGGGCGACCAGGTAATACGTTCTCACTCTTGGGACGCGATCCTAATTTTTCCTGTGGTAATTTAGGCAGCTCTGGTTTGGAAATAACGGACTTTGCATAATTCCCGTGGTGTTTATCCTTACCATTTCCACTGCTAGCAGTTTTCTTCATCTCAGCCATATCTGAAAAGGAAAAAAAGAGATTTTTTCTTCAAACACCAAGAATAAATTCCCGAATTTGGCCAAAAGGCCGAGAAGCGATGCCCTTCCTTCTCCAGAATGGGGGACGCAGTCGCCAAAAGGCGCACTGGCCATGTGGGATCGAGAGCACGAAACAACGACAAATCTCCGTGTGCACTATGGCACGCTACGGCAATCGAGCAAGGCCGTGCCGTGCGACAAGCACTAGTGATGCACCTGTCTGTCAGTCAGTGATGCACCTGTCTGTCAGTCAGTGCTGCCTGACAACCACGTTTTTGGCATGTTTTCCAACTTGCCGAACTCTCCCCCGAATGCCCCGAACCCAACGCAACCATTCTACAAAGCTCCCCTATAAAATAGATTCTAGTGTCCTCCAACTTCTGTCTACGGCGATACCATCGGGAAAACACCGGTTCTCGTCCGATCACCGAAGTTAAACCCGATCGGGCGAGGTTAGTACTTGGATGGGTGACCGCCTGGGAATACCTCGTGCTGTAGGCATTTCATTTTTGCTTTGCTTGCTGCTGCTTGCTGCTGCTTGCTGCTTGCTTTCGGCGTCTTCGCTTCTATACCCCCTCCCCGCTATTTGGGGGGGGGGGGGGGGGGGGGGGCGCTACTACTTTTTTTTTTGATCTAGAAAAGGAAAACCAATAAACAGCGTTTCAGAACGAGGCCCGATCGAACAAGCGATAACGATTCACTCATTACCGAACACTCACGTCATGATAGCGCAGTAGTTTCCTCTGCATGCACGAAGCTCTGACACCAATCGGCTTGTGTGGAGCAGAGTGTTCGCTGTGTTGCTCTGTTGCTGTGTGAAAAGCACGCTGTCGGGGAGAGAATAAAATATGTTAGTCAGTACGAAAGCACGACGTACTGGGCGATACACATTGTGCGTCCTCAGGAGTGCGTGTGCAAGAACCAGCGCTGAGCCGTGAATGAGTAAAACGATTCGGTTTGTAGTCGACCTCGTTCTAACTACTCTCGCTAGTCACTCTCGCTAGTTCGTGCGTAGCAGTAGTCTAGCCACGTCAAGCACGAGCGAGTCATTCTAGTATTCTAGGCATTCTTAGTACTACATTCGTATTGTTGTACTACGATCGTATTAGTCACTAACGCGCACTAGAAAAGACAAGAGAATTGAATACAAGTTAGTTGTTCGGGGACGAGCGCGAACGCAGGTCCCCACTACCAGAAATTATACGCTCGAGTTACCCACATTTGGGGTAATCGCAGGGGTCAACCCAATCGAAGTGCAATGAAAGGGCCTCGCCCTGAGAGGACTGCCTTCATGATCACAGTTGCCTCCCGCGTCAGGTAATTTTTTTTTTTGTATTTGCTTTCCACCAGTAGTGCAATAGTGCAACGCACTAGCATGGTGTTGAGCCAGGAGAGGGCCACCAGGCGCCAAACTCGCCCGCGGAATCGAACCGAGCCTCACCTGTTTTTAGTAATTAGTATATGAATTAGTAATGATGTTAAAGTGTGGTTTGAAATGGAAAACGTAAGCAATGAACCATTCGCAGTACTCACAATTAAGTGGACCGCGATGGAAGGGGGTTGAGTATGAATGGATATAATGAATGTATATGTGTAAATATAGATGTATTGTGTAACATTAAAACTGATTACAAGACGATACCAAATGATAGAGTAAGATCTTAACCACTCGCAGTACTCACAATTAAGGTACTACCGGAGGGGAAAAGGAGGTGATTTTGAAAAATCGTTTCTCCTCTTGGTTTACATTTTTTTGAGGAAAACATTTAAACACATTTATTTTAGGTAATTAAAAATCGTTTTTGCGTTGAAACTTTTAACTGACACACCCTGTTTCATTGTTACGCGTAACCTTGACAACCCCCGATTTCGTTTTATTTTTCTTATTTCCGTCAGGATATTTGACTAACGTACAAATTTCTTATGCCAAAATGAAGTTTATGGGAAAATAAAAAAAGTGAACCATGCCCGCATCCAAAGGTGTTATTTTTAATAAGTTATCAATTAAAATAGAGCTCTGTTGATCAAATGCCTCTAAAATCGAATGCAAATGTCTTTTCGGTGAGGGAATGGTTCAGATTGTAGATAAATATACAGTCTTCATTTCCTGAAAAGATCAATGGATCAAATATAAATGCGGCAAAGTTATTTCAAAAATACTAAGCCCTAAGTCCGTCCGTGAGTGTGTTTTGCTTCCTATATCTTTGTTAGAAGTATCGGATTTCGGTAGCCATCTTGAATCTATAGTTATTGTCGATACAAGCCGAATGTACAATCAAAGCTTCACGATTACGCACCGGAAAGCACGAGAAAAGCCGATTCATCTTCGTCCTTTCCGATAGCTATAAATAGACTGTAAACAATGATGTCATCCTTGACAACCGAGTGCCCGCGATGTATTTTCCAGCGGTTTTTACTGTATCGCCTTCTCGTGTGTTCGTTCGTGGACTTTTCGCGTGTAGCTGAACAGTCATGGGAAGAAGAAAGAAAAGAACTCGTCCACAGCCTCCGTCAAACGTTGAAAAACTACAGATACCTAATGAGGAACTAAGGGATAAGGGCTGGGAAGTTATCGAGAATTTTTCAGGAGCAAGAAAGAAAGGATTCGTGTGGTTTTCTCCCGAACCTGAGAGGAAGCGATTCGTGTCCGCCAAAGCAGTGTCGGATCACTTGCGGTCGGTAGCTTCTTCTTGCTCAGAAGAAAGCACAGAAGATGAAGAATACGTTCCCTCGCTTGAAGATTATGAATCATCACATTCTTCACCAGAAAAGAAAAGGTAATGACAATTGTTTGATGAAAATTGAGGAGCCAAAATTGATGCTTTTTCCTCCTGCGATGGAGTACGTAGACGTGTGATGCCGATGAAACACATCACTTTTACTTCATTTTGGACAGTTTAGCAAATTTATAATTATAGCCTAGAAGCAATAATGGTTCCGTTTTAGGTTGTTAGATGTCATTTTCAAATTTGCCCGTTTGGAGGTTTTGTCGGTGGCTATGACTTGGTACTGATAGGTGAAATTATTCATTTCAGAAAGCCAAATAGCAGCACTGTTGTGGAAATTGATGTACCGAACTTCCTCTTCGTGGGAATGACTCATCAAACGCTGAACATGGTAGAGGAAGTGAATTTAAAGTTCGAATGTCGATCGTGCAAAGATGCAGGTAAAGTACACGACTAGTGCTCTTTTCGCACTTCGTCTATTTCTTATTTTACACATGGCCCTGTTTTCTTTTCTTTGAGAATCACCAGAAAACAGAATTCAGAATACCCCACCACTGCTGACAAACCATACACAAAATTACATTATGATATCTAATGAAAATAGCAAGATTATAATAATGTAATGTGCATTCCTTATACTTTTAGGTCGATTGGTACCTGTGTACTATAAGGTAACTGGTCTTGGAGGAGCAGCTGAGTTGTCCTTCCAGTGCATTGGCTGTGCTGCTACAATTCACTATGGTAGCAGCTCTGTATCCCTCCTTGAATACAGAAGGAACTCTGTATCTCTTGCCCTTGTACTGGCATTTTTTATTTGGGGGGGAGGTTATGCCAGTTATTATAATGTTTTACGCAAGGGGTTAGGTATTCAATGTCTTACAGACAAACCGTTTTATCGTGTGATTGAGCTTTCATACCCCAAAATAAAGCACATCCTTGATGATGCCTGTGACCAAGCAAAGGAAGAAATGAAGGCAAAACCTGAAGAGGAACTTGGTAGCTGGAAGAAGGCAGTTACTACATCAGATGGGTGTTGGTTGATAAGGGGCTTTCACAGTCAGTGTGCTACATTTGTAGTTATAAATTTTATTACTCAGGGTTTACTTTACTATGGCCATCTTTGTATGAGAGGTGCTAATGACATCAGTGATTCAGATTTATGGCAGGGAACCTCAAAGTCAGCTGAGGGACACCTTTCATACCTTTTATTTGCACAGGCTAAAGACGAGGGCATGGTTGTTTCCATCAATTGGCAGGATGCAGATTCCACATCTCAGAAATCTTTTCGGGAGATATTTCCTGATAATAATTTAAGCCGTGTTATGTTATGTGGGGGGCATGTTGGGAGGTCTCACAGTAATAACATCAAAGAATACAAGTCTAGAAAGCATGTAGAATCTGGGTACATTGATAAGCATAAGAAGAATTTCCCTGCAATAGCATCAGTAAAGTGCCACTGTGAAAAAAACCACAGCTCCAAGTGTGGCTGTATCACAGAAGAGTTTATCACCAGTGCTAAACGAAATCACTTTTGTGTACTCAAGCAAAGCAAAAATGATCCCAGTGAGTACGCAGACCGTATGATGAAACTTGGGAAGCACCATGCTCGAGACATTCATGAATGGGTTAATGAGTACGGGGAAAGAGAGGAGTGTGGGTTTCATCCATTAGTTGTTTGTTCTTGTGGTCAGTGCAAGGGCCATACAAAGAAGGTTGAGAGCAGTGGTGCTAAAGATGCAGACGAGGAGGGAATTGAAAGTGGCCAAGAAGAATCAGATGACTCTGATGATGAGGAAAATGGAGAAAGCGATGAGCATGTGGAGCTGGGATGTGAGGGAAAAAAATACAAAACAAGAACCATACTGTCATGTCCAATGCACAGCCTTGTGTATGAAATAGAGTGTAAGCGTGTTGGGGACAAGGCTGAACAAGTCATTGATAGAGATATGGGGAGGGGACATTCCAACTTACCAGAATCCAGATTCAGTGTCTTGGCTAAGTTTAGAGGCAAGAGTATCAACCTTCACCAACTGCACTATGAAGCCATTACAAATGTTGGTTTACTGCAGGGTAACACAACATACACCTTCAAGACAAAGGGACCTGAATATCATTGGGCCCTGGATCTTTACAGTGCAATGGGTCTCCCAATTCCAGAAGGATTAGCAGAACAGGTAATTATTACCTTTAGTTATTATATACATGTACTTTGAATGGAAATTTATTTTGCTAGCCCTCCCCTGTATGAAGTGTCAGTGATGATGTCATTGAAGATATTAGAAACCAGTACATATATGCTGCGTATTATTTTGAGCACCTGTGTAATTATAAAAGACATATACGGGTAATCCTATAGACTTTGTTTAAAAAATCATTCCTTTACAAAGCAGCCATGTGTCGTGTACTAAAAAGTTTATAAATTATTACGTGGCTGCAAGTGTTTAGCTAAACACAAGATAATTTTCAGTAGGTACTTGCAAAGCAGACCCGTAATTTACTTTTTATTACATGTAACTTGCTAGTCGGTGAGCATTTTCATTTCTAATTTTGAAGTAATATTTACAATGCGACAATACCAACCAAGTCTATCCAAGAAAATTTCAAAACAAATTACTCAGGCAGACTACAATATTGGATAGCAATGAAATGAATGCAAAAAAAACACATTTAAAACTGCTGCTTTCCTGCTAGTAAGAAGTATGAAATTATAACCCATGTGAATCATAATTTTACGGCACAATTTTTTGAAATTTGAACAGATTCTATTGTTCAAATATTTGCATGCATTTGTTATAAATATACCTGGGTGGTCTTGGTTGGTGTAATCACAAGTTGTAAAAGCTTGTCAAACCTTGTCAAAATCAAACACAGTTACTCAAGATAATAGTGTATCAGATTTTAAGTCCTGCGTTTCATATTTTAGAGTTCAAAAAGAGATTCAGACAAAATAGGTATTGGTTGCATCTGAGTCCTGTTAAAAATCAGTGACAATGATATCCCCATTGGATGCAGTGTGATTTAAAAAAAAATGATTTTGCTACCAACCATCATGTAATAAACACTATTCCCCAACTTACCCCTAGCTAAAAGATGACAACAGCAGACGATTCCAGAGGTTGGAAAAGATGAAGTCAGCCAAACTAAAATTACAGCGTGTCCACAGAAAGAAATCTAGAGCAGAGGAACAGGCAAAGAGGTTGGTTCAATGAAGTCTTTCCATCCTTTTATACGATTGCAGAGGAAATAGCTCATAATGTTTGCCCATTTCAAATGTTTCGTGAACAGTATTATTTGTTCAAAGTATTTCCATATCAGTGTATCTTCTTGTGCATTTAGGAGAAATAAAAGAAACAATGCCAAAGGGGATTGTCAAGTTATTTGAAACTAAAGAAATCTACTGCATGGGGCATAGCCTTGAGTCAATAGAAACCAAAAACAAGAAGTGTTGTTGTTGTGTAGCACAAACAAGCACATACAAACAAGGCATGTTTTATTTCAATTTATCCATGTTTTGCTGATAGTTCATGGTTTGATTATGCCAAGAAGTTAGCCTTTTTTCATTTCTGTTCTGTTCACCTTTCTTAAACTTTGCTTTGTTTCAGGAAACGGTATGTCAAGCAACAAAAAATCGTGCATACGTATGGTGAGGTGATTGATGATGTTGTTGTTGATGATGATGAAGAAAGGTTAGAAATGGCTAGAAGTATGCTAAACCAAGGAGAATCTGCACCAGCTGAAATTGCTTCCGTTCAAGCACCATCAAATTCTAATGTGAGACTTGGTGGTCATCTAAAAGAAGGGGGAAGAACCTGTAAATGTGGTTCCACTGGACACAAGAGAACATCTCATAAAGACTGTCCATTGAACAAAAAAAAGAGCCAGTAGGTGTAATCATAGGATACAAATGCTTCATTTATTGAAAAAGCACCCTTGGCTAGGAATGAAATATTCTTAGAAATTGCAAGGCTTCATAAATTATTGTGATGTGTCCTATATGTCACTAAGTCTGCACATTTATATTCATCTCCATAAGTACTGCAAAATAAGTGTATTTTTGCACACTTTTCAAATATGTAAATATGTCTTGCTGAGAGAAGCGTATACTTTTGTTTTATACAACTCGGTGTACAATATTGTTATCTAATTCTGCCAAGAATGTACAAGAGCACACCATATTGCAGGATGTTACATGGTATCCTGTTTTTCTAGGGGGATTCTAGCATGCTTCCCCTGGACATGGTTGCCACCTATCAGGAAAACAAATTCCTGACTTTTTACTGACCAGAAAACAATTTTCACTGACCATAATAAGGCTGCTCGACATTCCCTCATCCAAAACAAAAGTCATTATTAAAACCTGTAGCCTACCCTCACAGATACTTTAGGCACGAGGGGCCATCGTGGCAACCTAAAAAATAAATTATCTGACTTTGACAACAAATTTAGAATTTCCTTTGCCAGATGCAAAATTTTCTGACTTTTCCCTGACCTTGAAATTTTTATTTTCCTGACATTGACATTTTTGTTTTCCTGACCTGTGGCAACCATTGTCTTGAAATTCTCAAAGGAGTTGATACGTTTGAATGAGAAATTTGAAAAGGATTCTGTTAGTTGTAGTAAAATGCCATAATGAAAATGTCCTATTAGGAGAACAATGGGATTTATGGGACTGATTAGCAAGGGCAGCAGTTCCCATTCCTTGATCTTACTATAAATTAGGACCTTTTAGAAAACAATTATTTTGAACATATGTAAATAGTATTTATGGGACTGGTAGCAGTTACCATATTTTTTAGGCTTGTAGTTCCAGGTACACAATGAAAATACATTGGATCAATCAATGTATTGGTACTAATGTTTTTTTTTGTCAGAGTTTTTTCCAGCAATTGGCATTTATTTTTTACAGATTTCACCAAAAAAACATGGCAAATAGATTTGAGATTGATTAACATGGGCAACAGAACCTGTAGTTCCCATACTTTCCTGTTTAAAACAGAAGGCCTGGGTACATGATTTTGTGACATATCCAATATTCCATTTTAGTATAAGGCGACTTAGATTTTCAGTTGTACCAGAATTCTGTAGGTTGTCCTCAATTCCCAAAATAATCAATTCCATTTGATTTAACACCACAAATTTCTGGGGCCAGGCCAGTAGAGTGGTCCATATTGTGGAATGAAGTGTGTGATACAGTGGGGAGGATTAGAACAAATTTTAACGAGGGAGGTGTAGCACAATTTTGTGGATATGGATGTGATAGAGCAAGGGTGGTCAATGTCATCGGAAGGTATGGGAAGAGCATGTGTGGATGGATCCCACTGACCCCCTGCAAGAGTCCAAGACTCAAGCAAGGAGGCATAAAAGGGAGGCAGGGGATCAGTAGGATAAAAAGCAGGAGTGGAAAGTACTGTAAGTGGCTCATCTAGGAAATGTTGGCGGATCCAGTGAGAGAAGTAGAAGGACCATTTTGATGGAGATATCACAAATCTCATTACCCGCTGGATCTGGAGAGCACGTACTTTAAGAGTGATGTCGATGACATTGAACCCACCCTGGGAGCGGGGTTGTATGATGGCATTCCGAGAGACTAGTTCTTTTTTATTTGACCAGAAATATTTATAAGTGGACGTTTTAATGGAGGAAGAGACCCACTCTGGCATAGGAATGACTGTGGCCGTGTACCATAAGCCAGAGAGGGCCAAGGAATTGAGGGTGAGGGATTTGCCTTGAAAGGAGAGATTTATTTGAGCCCAAGAGGAAAGAACGTTGTTTAGGGATGCGAGGCGACCACTCCAGTTATCATCGGAGAGGTCGCCAGGGCCCACGAAAGTACCGAGACAAGGAAGTTTAGTGGAAGACCATAGGAGTTGGACTGGAGGATCATCTCGACCAGACCAAGCCCCCAGCCATAGCCCTTTACTTTTAGTTGTATGTAGTTTTGATCCAGAGGCTTTTTCATAGTCAGAGTAAATTTGGAAACATTGATGAATCTCTTGATCAGAAGATAAAATTAAAGTGGTATCACCTGCGTATTGAGAACTTAAGCGTGTTCATTGGAGGAAGGAAGTGGAAGGCCGATAATCAGAGGACTAGCACGGATGTTACAGGCTAGTACCTCGGAGATTAGGACATATAAAAGAGGAGATAGAGGACAGCCTTGGCGGACGCCTCGAGATGGATGAAAAAAAGGGGGAAAAAACCCGTTAACTATGACCGAGGATTCAATTGATGTATAAAACAAACGAACCAAAGAGATGAAGGAAGGGCCGAACCCCATGGTTTCCAACGTACGAAAGAGGAAAGCCCAGTCCACACGATCAAAGGCTTTCTCCTGATCAAGAGATATCAATGCAACTTTTAAATTCAGTTCAGTAGAGTAAAGGCAAATATCCCTCAGAAGAGCTACATTTTCCCCAATAAAACGTCCAGGAACAGAACATGTTTGGTCAGGGGAAACAAGAAGATACATTATTTTTAATAGACGGCCCGCAATAGTGCGGGAAGCTAATTTATAATCTACTGTTAATAAAGTTATTGGTCGCCAGTTTTTACTTAAAATTAAAACCCTTTTTTAAATAATATAGAAATTAACCCTCTCCTCTGAGAGACTGAGAGAAGCCCGGTGGAGTGGCAATGGTTCAAGACATTTACAAGGTCTTGACCGAGGCAATCCCAGAATTCATGGTAAAATTCCATGGGTAACCCGTCGATACCAGGGGTTTTGTTATGTGTCATGCCTTTGAGGGCATCCAGACATTCATTGAGGGACATTTTGCCCTCGCAGGATTCTGCTTCGGAAGGAGATAACTTTCTTTCTAAGTTACTTAGAAGAGAAGTCTGGATATCATAGTCAGTGTCTTGAGCTGAAAAATGGGATTGATAGTACTCAGACCAGGCACAGATGAGATATTGTTTTTTTTTGGAGACGTAGGAGCCATCGTCAAGTTGAATACAGTCGATGAGGCTATCAGCTGCACTCTTTTTGATCAGACGGAAAAAGAAGGAGGAAGAAGATTCACCCTCTTCTGCCCAACGGACTCGAGATCTTACTTGAGCAGCTTTAGTTTGCTCAAGGTCAAGAGCAGTAATTTTATTTAGGACACGTTTGTAATCATGTAAAGAAGAGGCGTGCCCTTGGTCAATAAGTGTTTTTAGGCGTGCAGCTTCCATTTCAAGAGAAGTACGGTTGGATCGTTTGGCTTTATTAATTTCAGAATAATGTTTGATAGTAATTTCTTTTATTTTAAGTTTACCTATGTCCCACCAATTTTCAAGGGAATTATAGAGAGGTAGACGGGATTGCCAGGTCCTCCAGAAATTAATTATTTTATTTTTGTATGTAATATCGGAAAGGACACTGGTGTTCAGTTTCCAAAACCCAGGTCCAATTTCAGGGGCATTGGGATGGTAGTTGATATTGAAATGCCATCATGGTCTGAATAGGGACAAGCAAAAATCTCGCAAGAAGAAGTGCCAGGTATCCAGCTATGGTGGATACCAATAAGATCTATCCTGGACGCACAGGAAGCATCGGGTTTTGTCCAGGAAAAGGAAGAAATGTGGGGGTGGAGTTGACGCCAAATGTCTATACAATTGGCGTCTGAGAATAAACGAGTTAAATTGTCTGAGCTATCTCTATAGACATAAGAAGAGACGCCTCCACGCCGGTCTAAAGTACTATCGAAGACCGCGTTAAAATCTCCACATAGAATTGTGTGGACTGAGGGGTCCAGCACAGAAGAAATGTCTTCAAAAAAGAGGTTTCTTGCAGGGTTTCGATTAGGAGCATAAATACATGCAACCCTAAAAGAAAGAGATTTATTTGAAAATTGAATTTGTAAGAGACGACCAACATTATCTTTCCATAATTTTTTACATACAAAAGAGGACCGAAAAAGAATTGCCACACCGGCGGACTTGTTCGTCCCGAAGGAACCAACTGGTGTAAAACCAGAAGAAGAAAACCAGGTGTTTAACTCAGTCTCATCAGAGCAGTGGGTCGCCTGGACACAGACAATGTCAGGAGGGGAGGAGAGGGTATTTAACCAATTTATAAAACATGCCCTTTTATTATTATTACGGATACCATTTATGTTTATATAAATAATTACTACCATTATAACATATAACAAGAACGGTACACTACCAACATTTAATTTTTGTTTTGCGCGGCACTTATTCACATTTAGGTTAAATACCATAATTTTTAGGTAGATGATGGAAAGAAGGAAGACAGAAAAGAGTGTGTATGAATTATGTAATCCATAAACATGGTTTTTTTAGTTGCACGGCACTTTTTTAGGTAGAGTACCATAAATAATAATTTCATTTAGATAAATAATAATGATAATTTTTAAGTTGATATGGACTGTTGCGCATCTTGAAGGAGTTGCGAGTCTGTAATGGACTCTGCCCGGGTCATCTCATCATCGTCTAGGATGTTAGCAAGGATGGACTCGGAATCAATATCTATCGTAGAGGAAGAGGAGGTGTCTTTGGGAGGAATCAACTCAGAAGTTGACTCCGTCGCTGCAACAGGAGACATGGAAGTGGAGGAGGAAAGAGGAACCTCTACGGGTGCAGACTGCTCTGGAGCAGTGGAGGTGGAAGCCACAGGCCTGGAAAATTGCGGGAAGGGAGGGTTAGATGAAAAGGGTTCGGGTGAAGGAAGAATGAGAGGACGAACGATGGGAAGGTTCCAAGGTGTGGTGCAAGCACCGGCCCTGTGCCCAGGGTCACCGCAACGCGAGCAATTACCTTTAAAAGGACAGTGAGCTATCGTGTGCCCCCGCTTGTTACAGTGGAAGCACGATTGAGGTTGACCACGGTAATGAAGAATAACATAATAGCTACCGATCTTAACGCAATGAGGGATGTGAGATTTGAGGATTATTTGAAGAAAACGGTCGCCAGTTTCAATACCAAGCTCATCTACAGGAGTATTTATATTGATCACTTTGCCAAAAGAGGAAAAGAAATCTGTAAGTATGGAGTCAGGAACTTCGGTTGGTAAATTGGAGATACATACAGACATAATATTAGAATCAACGTCATAAAGAGGGCAGTACATACCATCAAAATAGAGGCCTTTCTGTAACAGTAAATTTCGAGAGCATTGGTAAGGGGTCTTAAAAGTGATGCGAAAGGTAAATTTGTTTGTAGGCTGGATACATTTAATATGGGACGCTTCTTTAAGAATAACAGCAGCACGGACTTGATCGCGAGAGATTAAACCGACTTTAATAGGAATTTTGAGCAACAAGGTATTGGAGCGACGAACTTCATTTGTAGCAGGAACCATGATGTAAATAAAGAAAGACTCGGTTAAAAACCAAGAAGAAGTACTCAATGGTACTTAAAAGTTGGGGAAAAGGAAGTCCCAACAATTACCCAATGGGGTAAGAGTTGGGCTTAAGTTAAACTAATCTAATTTAAATTAAACACAGATAAACATATAATACTTTTAACGAACGAACAACACTGATTTGTAAAAGATACAGCACTTAAGTGCAGAAGTCGAGGACGTCTCTTTCGTCTTGGGAGTCCTCGACTAAAGCCACGCCACGCCAACAGGGGTCTTAATGATCGTCAGGAACGGGCCACAGAACAGCAGAGATCCACACTGGAGTACTTGACAGAATCTTGTGACGTCACAGGGTCTTGACAGCCGCAGTAGAGCACACAGGGACACTTACGCGGCCGGAAAATCCGCACCGTAAGACTAATTGCCCAAGCGATACTCACCGGGATTCATTTCTGAATTCCCGCGTCAGGTAAGTATGACTTGCCTAACGCACGGTAAACTTACCTCGCGTCCGTGACGGTCGTATTCCATGTGGGAGCGCGACGACGACCCGTCCGTGCCTCTCCCCCTTCCGTGCCACAATATCTGTACCACCACCCTGTACGTGGTTGGTCCTCTATCTGTCAAGGAAAAGCATTTGTTTGTCCAGTTAATAGGGATGTTGGGTTCTTCCCAAAGGGAAGGGGGCCATACTCGGAGGTAGTGCAATACCGAGACGACCCGTGGCTGGGACGAGGCAAGCCTCTTTTCCACAGCCTAATTCCAAAAATCAGTTTAATATATGAGCTACTCAATGAGCAGCGTATCAGATATTAAGCTGATAAGAACAGATACTTTTTTTTTATCTTTGAATAATTTTATTGATAAATCAATGTTTCACTAGTACATGAGAAAGCCCATGCACTAGGTGTTACAAGAGTTCAGTCAGAAAAACTAACGAGTTACAGAGTATAACAGAAAGCCATCCACCAGTTATCGGTTCGGGCTTACTGTGTTTTTTTTCTGTTTCTAGTGTTTCTTCTTGATTGTTCTAGTCACGAGACAGTGACGTGGTTCAGTGTTCGTATTTGATCTTATGCGAGATCACACACAGGAAGTTGAGCGGGTTTGCTTGTTATTGACAGAGCGCCATTGTTCGTGTCACGTTGCGTGACTTTGTTGTTTCGAGTGTTCGTTGAGGCGTTGGGACCTTGAGGTCAGATGAGGTTTGGCTTTTATCGCCGTAGATTGAAAAGTCTTTCTCTCTCCGAACTCCCGTTAGGGGATTTATTCGAGAGAGAGTTCGACATCTTGTGGGTTGTAGCAGCATTTAGCCGTAGGTTTTCTTGAAATATTTGCAGCATTTAGCCGTAGGTTTGGAAGCTTGAAGCTCAGGTTATGATAATTTCTTGATTTGTAGTTGTAATTTTCGAGACAAAGACTGTGTTGTTTTGAAGCCGTATTGGCGTTTGAGACGTAGTCTGTGTTTAAGCGAGAAGCCGTAGGTTTGCTTGGAGTGATGGAGAGAGTTGGGAGGCTTGAAGCTCAGGTTTTGATAATTACTTGATTTGTAGACATGTTGTTTTCGTTTTGAAAGGTTGAGGCGTGAAGCCGTGTTAGGCGTGAAGCCGTGGTTGGCGTGAAGCCGTGGTTGGCGTTGGAGCCGGTTGTGGCACAAGGCCGGTGAAACTTTGCTTGTCGGTGAAGCTTGGAATCTGTGGAAGCGAAAGTTAGTAGATACAAGGGGAAGAGCCCCCGATTTAACCCGTGTATAGCTACTAAATAAATTAAAAATAGTCACAGCTAGGACCCGACGCCTGACCGAAACTAGAATAAAAAAACATTTTGGAGCTGATGACGGCCGAAATAAGAACTAGAAATAAATCTGCTCTCACACCGGGACGACAGATTGGCAGGATTATTGCCGTGATCGCTTCTCGGACTTTTCTGGCCCTGGATCGAGATCCAGTAACCAAGTGGGAACCCATATTTCCGCCAGTGAACGTCAGAATGCCTCCAAGAGAATATGGGGGTTCTCTATAGAGACATTCCAAACACGAACACTATTGGAAAACCAGCTTGGTTTTTTAAGCCAGAGATCAAAACAAACGGATGCTTTGCGAGATAGGCAGCACTAGCCTTGAGAGAGATCTGACTAGCAAAGAGCCAGATCTCTTAAGAATAACACAAGTTACGAAGAGAAAAAGTAAGAACAAATTACAACATGTAAACGAACGAGTGCTTTGGGAGATAGGCAGCACTAGCCTTGAGCAGAGCCTGAATAGCAAAGAAACAGGCCCCGTAAGAATAACACAAGTTACAAAGAGGGGAAAAATAAGGACAGAGGTATAACTGTATTTTATTTCAATAAATAAATTAAAAAGATACATTTGAGCCTGAGTTGCCCTGTGAGGGCCAGCCTCCCAAATACCATAGAGGTAAAAGGGGTAATAATGGGCCCGGTAATTATATAGTGTTTATAATGTAGCATTATGCCTCGGGATTTAAACTTATACTTAAATATTGTAATTAGCTTACTGCCACACTAGGTGGTTAAGAGTAATTCAATATAAGAACACTCTGTATAATAGGTAATCTAAAGGTAAAGACTAGGTAATAGCCACACGGATGTGGTAAAGAGTACACCATACGATGGTTACTCTGTAGTTAAAGGTAATTATGAATGATATAAATTTTTTTGAAAATGATATTGACATGGCCAATATGGCAGAGGGTATATTTTAAGAAAAAGGACCCTGTAGATAAGTGTATCTATATAGTATTGAATCTAAATATATAAAATATTCCCATTATTAAAATTCTATATTGACATAATAACTGTATTACCGTGTTCAATTAAGCGATCATTTGTCAGGCGTTTATGTAGAACTTTACTAGGACCACTGATCACTTAACAGAAAACGGGTATAGTTCTAAGGGCTAGGCTATATACAATAAATGATATACACTTGATCTTAGCCAAAAGGCCGAGAAGCGATGCCCTTCCTTCTC
Organism: Actinernus sp. WN-2022; assembly: GCA_030867875.1. Taxonomy (NCBI): domain Eukaryota; kingdom Metazoa; phylum Cnidaria; class Anthozoa; order Actiniaria; family Actinernidae; genus Actinernus; species Actinernus sp. WN-2022. The sequence goes on from JAOWCC010000237.1 coordinate 7,147,445, forward strand.
CAGAATGGGGGACGCAGTCGCCAAAAGGCGCACTGGCCATGTGGGATCGAGAGCACGAAACAACGACAAATCTGCGTGTGCACTATGGCACGCTACGGCAATCGAGCAAGGCCGTGCCGTGCAACAAGCACCAGTGTCTAGTGATGCACCTGTCTGTCAGTCAGTGCTGCCTGACAACCACGTTTTTGGCATGTTTTCCAACTTGCCCAACTCTCCCCCCGAATGCCCCGAACCCAACGCAACCATTCTACAAAGCTCCCCTATAAAATAGATTCTAGTGTCCTCCGACTTCTGTCTACGGCCATACCATCGGGAAAACACAAATACCAATATAAACTATATAAGCAAAGATCTCAGGAATTCTACTTCCCGTACGAATGGTGTATAGGGGAAGCCATAGCCAAACTATCCGGTGACCAACTAATATTTACCTTGTAAAGAAAAACAACACAAATATTGACTGTAAGCAGAACAATTTCCCACTTATGTTATGATCGAAATAGTGATACACATTATACAAGCAAAGTAGTAATCAACATGTAATTACAATGACAATGTAAACCACAAAATTATGCACCAAAAATATATGTAAACAAATATATATATCTACAATTATAAATAAACAATAGCTCAAATTGAGCTATATTAGAAAGAAAAAAAACCGGTTCTCGTCCGATCACCGAAGTTAAGCCCGATCGGGCGAGGTTAGTACTTGGATGGGTGACCGCCTGGGAATACCTCGTGCTGTAGGCATTTCATTTTTGCTCTGCTTGCTGCTGCTTGCTGCTTGCTTTCGGCGTCTTCGCTTCTATACCCCCCTCCCCGCTATTTGGGGGGCGCTACTACTTTTTTTTTTGATCTAGAAAAAGAAAACCAATAAACAGCGTTTCAGAACGAGGCCCGATCGAACAAGCGATAACGATTCTCTCATTACCGAACACTCACGTCATGATAGCGCAGTAGTTTCCTCTGCATGCACGACGCTCTGACACCAATCGGCTTGTGTGGAGCAGAGTGTTCGCTGTGTTGCTCTGTTGCTGTGTGAAAAGCACGCTGTCGGGGAGAGAATAAAATATGTTAGTCAGTACGAAAGCACGACGTACTGGGCGATACACATTGTGCGTCCTCAGGAGTGCGTGTGCAAGAACCAGCGCTGAGCCGTGAATGAGTAAAACGATTCGGTTTGTAGTCGACCTCGTTCTAACTACTCTCGCTAGTCACTCTCGCTAGTTCGTGCGTAGCAGTAGTCTAGCCACGTCAAGCACGAGCGAGTCATTCTAGTATTCTAGGCATTCTTAGTACTACATTCGTATTGTTGTACTACGATCGTATTAGTCACTAACGCGCACTAGAAAAGACAAGAGAATTGAATACAAGTTGGTTGTTCGGGGACGAGCGCGAACACAGGTCCCCACTACCAGAAATTATACGCTCGAGTTACCCACATTTGGGGTAATCGCAGGGGTCAACCCAATCGAAGTGCAATGAAAGGGCCTCGCCCTGAGAGGACTGCCTTCATGATCACGGTGTTTCGTCAGTCAGGCTAGGATGCCTGGCTTAACTTTATTTACTATATACAAAATTAAAGTAACTGTAACATGTACTCCCTGCTATTTCGGCAGGGAGGGCTATAAAAAACTATTTACATTGTATTGGTATATCACTGGTTTAGCTGAGTGGCCCCACTATTTCGGTGGGGCCTTTACAATCAGTTCTTTCATATTTCTATATACATGTGTAGGGTAGGAACCCTGTGTGTTTTTATTAATTTTTTATTTATTTTTCTGAAGTTACCTGTGGGTGGGGACCCTGTGGTAACTATTTGTTTTTGTCTTTTTTGTTTTTGTTTCCTTTTATTTTATTTTTCAGGAGACCCAGGGTGGGATCCCTGTGTATTTTGTTTTTGTTTTGAATAAAGTTACCTGTGGGTGGGAACCCTGTGGTAACGATATTTGGACTTGTGATTGTTTTCTTCTTATAGTCCAGCTGTTATCGACCAAAAGCGTTCGCTTTCATGATAAAAGCACTAAACTTTGCCAGATTACTAACATCCCTAAGAACAATATTTTTTGATATGGAGCCACCTCAAATTCACTACTGGAGCCGAGTACTGCGCATGTCATAAAATACCCAACATGGAAACGAGGCTGAAAATATAAATCCTGTTTAAACTCCTTTTTTGAAGAAAGTTTGTTTAGGAAACTTTCTAATATTGATAAATGAGGCATTCGCTTTGCTCTGATAATGTTAAATGTTGTCACGTGACCTTCTTCCTGGAAACTAACAAGGTGATGCGCGGGATACCTGTGGCTAGAGCTTTCAGATACAAGTTTCCAGTGTTTTTAGAGTCAAAATTGGTACCTCTGATTATTTTGGTGTTTTTTAAAAAACAGGAATAACACAGCTACAAATTACTACTTTGCTCGATACTGCGCATGCCCTGAAATGGCGCTGCATGAAAACGAGGCTGATAGGAAAAAATCAAGAATGTTTCAGTTACAAAAGGAGACCAATTAGCCGGTTGAATGAAAAAATTGCAATGGAAAGAAACGAGGTAAGACTACTATTTACACCATTTTCGCCAGATTTAATTGAGATTCTTTGATGTGCAAAACTGTCCCTAGTAATCATTCTAGTCAATAATATCAAGTTTCTCATTGCCATTTAAAACAAGTGGCATTTCCTTCTACAGAACAGCACTAAACATGATCTAACTGATAAAAATCAGTTGTTTTCCGTTCAATATCTATTGTAATCTTAATAGCTGTTGCTGCTAAAAGGTCATCCTAGTTGCAGTTGCCGCCACAATTGCACAAACCTGTGCATGCCAAATTCGCCTTCGTGCACTTGCACCGTCCTCTGCATGCAGTTTTACACCCGCATCGGATGAGTTCGTAACATGTATCCTTCGCTTGTGGAAGCGTTGTCCAGTGTGGTACCCAGGAACTGCCATCACGCTGCCATCCCCAGTCAGAAGGGCATGGCAGTACTGGTCGCTTCAGAAGGGTCTGAGCCCATACGTAGCCCCCTTGAAATACTGCTCTCTTGGCATGCTGTAAGAGTGCTGCTCGAGTGGGAGGAATGCTGTCAAGGCTTCTCGACTTCTTTGAGAATAGCTCTTGCCTCACTTCGATGACTTTTGTAAGGCTGCTCGTTCGGTCGTACAGCAGAACCACAAACCTCTCGATTATAGCCATACACTCTTCACTGATATCTTCAGGTAATGCTGTCAGAGCTCTGAGCACTGGTGTCAGTTCAGGAAAAACTTTCCACACATCCCACGCCGTCTTTTTACCTCGTCCACCAAAAAATGATACTGTGTCACATCCTGTTAGGGCGTGGAACATCGGTAACGCTGATGCTTTCTCTTGACCTAACGACACGGCTATGGAGTGTGCAGGAAGGTTGTGTAGATGCTTTCCAGAACCGTAGACAATCCACAGCTCATCTGCTGGAATGGAGTTAGCAACTGAAATGGCCAACACAACCACATCTGTATCGTTGGTTCTGATCTTTATTCGTCGATGGCCGCACAAGCTAGCATCCAGTGCATGAACCATCAAGCGCGTGTCCGCCTCTTCATGGGTGCAAGGTTCAAGGACGTTGATTTCCATTCTATTGGTTGACGACAAGACACCTTCGCCGTGTGTGGTGTAGATCTCCTTGCCATCTGGGATCATCAGTGAAACCACCTAAACACATTAATAGGCTTATTATTATATTCATATATGATTTAACCATTTAACCAATATATATTATATATATTGTTTATCTTTCCATGTATAATATCTATCATTGTTATCAAAACTATATTGTTATTAGTATTATTACCTTGTTTGCAAGAAGTTTGAAAAGTTCATCCTTGTTTTCATCTACTCGCAGAAAGCCTTTCCAATCAGAGGGAATTCGTGTTGACGGAAGAACTTTTCGCCGTTGTCCAGAGCCTCTCTTTTCCCGTGCAGATCTCTTCAAGGAGTCCTCTCGATACACATCCCATACTAGGTCAACTCTGTTCACTGCTTCAAGTTGTCTCAGGATATAAGGGGCAAACACAGTATTGAAGTACTCCTCAAATGTATGCGCTGTTCTTGGTTGTAACATCTGGATGATAACGGCTCCGTCAAGAATGACTTCATCCAGGGTTGGCGGCTCCACGATCTGTGTAGAGGCGTTTGGCAAGCACTTCACTAGATCTGCCTTCTGCCCTCCTCTGAGCTGGCCCATTTGGGAGAGTGATGGAGGCCATGGCTGATTCTCAAACCTGAAGAACTCCTCCAGATTGCCATCCCGGCTTTGACAAGCTATGTAAAGCCTAGAAAATAGAGCACAATCCTCCTTCAAAACTCCCACTTTGGCTTTCTCTTTTGAAATTACTTTCTTGCTCTGGGTGCTGAATGTAGGGAGGTTATTTCTCTTCTGAGTGTCTGTAATGGGCTTGCTGCGGTCGATGAATCGCTCTTTGATGAAGGTTTTGAATTTCTCCTCTCCAACCTTTCTCATGTTTTGCACGGTGCTAACAACAGCTGCATCCATGATGTCCTTTGTGTGGATTGCTATTAGCTCTTCACCTTCTTCCATGAACGGGTTTCCCAGTTCTTCAAAGGAAGAGACCACATTCAGAACATCTTTAGCAAATGCACTCTGGACGCCTGGTTTCTGCTCATGGTGGGCACGTGTCTCGGCAGCGGATCTGTTGCCTTCAAACTCTTCCACCATTCGTGCCAACTCTGGACCTGCGACCATCCATCTTCTGAGAGCTGCGGGGTTTTCTGTGAGTCCAACAGCACCTCCTTCGCCTTTGACAATGGCATTAACTTGCTCATGTGCATGGTCTAGCGCTATAGAAGAAAACAACCTCTTTGTCTTGTGTGCTACGAAAGAGCCATTACTGAATTGTGTGTACACCTGTGGATGCTTGGCTGGAAGCTCGCACATATCTCGGTAATGCACAGAGAGCCATCTGGCGTAGTTAGGATGGTCCATTGCAAACATCCATGGTATAATCTGCTTTATGGATTTGACGTACAAGGAAAAGTTGGCTTCTCTGAACGCTCTCACAAGCTGAAGACAGCAGAGCTGCATATCCAGTACTCTAGCCCAGTACAGAAAATGCGGGCACTTCCTTGACATTTCTTCTTTCCATTCTTGGAATGACTTAGCCGGTTTATTCTCTTCAACGTTAGCAGCATATTCATCGTATCCTTTACTCATCAGTATGTACAGACTTGCTGCAGTTACTTGATGCGCCCGTCGTGTTCGGGTTAGATGACTTGCCGTCAGGAACGAATCAGCCACGCCTTGTGTCGCCACCCCTGCATTGCAAATAGCCTCTGCCCACCCGCTGCCGCTCAACCACTTGCCGAGCACTTTGAAGGCCGCCATTTCTATGTGAAGTCCACCTAGCATGACGACAAATTGATCTTCATTATACATATCACCGAGCGTCCACTGAATTTGTTTGGCCAGGGCAAACAGCGGCTGGTCTACAGCAATAACTGGAATTTGGGAGGGGTTGACGTGGTGTACAGCAGATTTGATCACTTTCATAGAATGCGCTATCATAGCCAACGAATGAGAGTTCTCAATAAACATCGGTAGCAGAGAAATTATGGCAGGCTCGTGACATGACAACGAGGATTGTGAGGCGCGGTATGCCGCCCAAGATACAGCATCAGCTTTATCAAGTTCTTCCTTAGAGAGAAGTTCCTTGGTATTCTCTAGCCAGTCTTGTTCATGATCGGTTTCATTACTGGATGTAGCTTGAAGATGAGATGTCAACTGTCCAGTGACTTCTGGAACACGAAGTTCACTTGAGGGTAGGGCCACGGGTGGTACTTCGCTGTAACGTGATGGTAGTTGGGCTATCTTCTTGGAGATGGAACTTTTTGTTGGGTCAAAGATGTCAATGGCTCTTTCGATCCCAGGTTCTTCAGTAGTTGGATGCTGGACTAGCGAAATTGCGGTTCCGTGGAATGAGTCATGCGAGCTGGTTGAGCTAGGGTTGTGGTCTATATAATCAACCGCTGCGGTAGTAAACAGTCCCTCTCTTAGTTTAGACGGGCATACAACTCCTTCACTCTCGTACCGTTCTATAACACTGTTAGTGATTTCAGTAGATATAGAAAGTAGCCTATCATACGAAATGCACATCCCTAGCTTGTAAAATGTATCTATAAGAGACTTGTCCCTCGTGGTTCCATGAATTTTCAGTGCTGCATAGATAGGAAGTGGGCACTCCCTAGCTCTGGTATGATGAGTGCTGCCAGTAGACTCAGGTCGATCGCGAACTCGCGAGATGCTGTTGAATACGATTAGCTGGGCGACTGTAAGACACGCTTGACTGTCAGCCGGGTCCATATTAGTGGTTGGGCCTTTGATAATCATGGCTATCAAAGTTTTAAGGGATGCTGGAATAGCATCTTTCTGACATTCTGGCATAAATGTTCCGTTAAATAAATTATTTATCTTTAGAATGTCTCTCCTTACAATGTTTGCCGCTTTTGCCAGGTGCCATGCTTCGGAGTCCTTCTTTTTCGCCTCCTTTAACACCCCCCCGATTTCATGTTTTAATGCCAACAGGACCTCTCTCCCTTGAGTATGTGCCGTAAGGTCCGGTAAAGCTGCCAATACTCTGTCTTTCAGTCTTGTAGCATTAATTTTTCCAGACTCAATTCCAAGTTCCTGCAGTTTTGAGGAGAAAAATTTCGCCAGATCAGAAAGCGTTAGCACTGCAGGTTCTTCGAATTCGAGAATTTCGTCGATGTAGGCAATCAGTTCTGCAAAGGCAAGTTCATCTAGGTTGATTGTTGAATTTGCAGTATGTTTTGTAGCTGGCGACTTCAACTGCCTTGCTCGATTGTACAGACCAACTAAGCACTTTGCATGGTACTTTGCTTCAATCGCTATCAAATCACCAGCAGACAGCTTAGCAATGAGTTTGCTATCTTTCAAAAGAAAGGCACATTCCCTAACTTTTCGGTCGACTTCGAGGGTGGAAGCAGCATGAAGATTTATGAGACTATCAAGTGTATCACAAAAAAAACAGTGGTTCTCTGAGAGACAACTTGGGACACTAGATCGCCTGGCCTTAACGGAGCTGGAACTACTTTCTTCCGTTGTCATTTCGTCTTTTCCTTTCATTTCTCCCTCTGCTATTTCAGCTAGTTTTCTTTTCTTGGCACGCTCTAACTTGGTATTACTGAAAACGTCTCTACAAGACTTGTGCCAAGAAGCCTTTTTATCTAGAAGAGTCTGCTCTATTCCCTGGCCTTCATCTAAACATTTAACATTTAAACTTGCAGGTGTAATTCCAAGGTTCTGGAATTCCACGAGATTTCTTACAAATGAGGAGTAGCCGGCACCAGCATCTCTTCTCTTCGAGTTTGCAGGACATTGCACATTTTCTCCTGTACTTTTTTGGCAAATAACACACCGCCCCCATTCCATGATTTTGATAGTCTTTAACTGAAACGGAAATCAAAGTTCCCGATATAATTTTGGCAATTAAATTAAAGTATGCTTAAAGTATTTGCAATGAGTTATCACAATTGAGGTTTGACTGGTTTTGGCCTTAGCTTATAGCTCTATCACTGTTCTATTTCAGAAAACGACTGATAATCATTGCAATTGTTTACTTGTATCTCAGGCATTAGTCAAAAGGAATAATCATAATAATAATAATAGCATTTATTTAACCACGGTATTGGAGATACTGCAGTGTTCAGAGCTGATGTGGCCGTGATAATACGAAAGGAACGATAAAAAGATCTAGCTAACCTTATTGATTATGTAAATTACAAGATGTTCATGGAAAAAGAGACTATTGCATAAATATAAGATAGATAGATAGATAGATATATGTAACATTTTGTATAGAGAAAACAAAGATACAAGCCTTAAATAACGTTAAAAGAAGGAAATGTTCCTTACCTGCAATGAATGTAAGTACACATGGTGGCTGCCATCTTGAAAACCGTGAGAAGCCTGGGCTCTAGTTCCCAGTTTGCAATAAGCTGCTTCACGTCAATGTAAGCCAACACATTTGAAAAGGCATTCCATTGTGAAAGAAATTCTTAATATAAGGTGATATAAATAATATAATATTCCTTTTTCCAGTTTTTGCATATTGTATTTTGCAAAATACTAAACATTAACGTAACAGGAGTATACTCCTGACATTAAATTATAATTTGTCATTTTCAAGTTACCTTATTGGAATCAGTTGGGAGTCACGAGACTGACAAGGCCTATTTGATAATTAGAAACGAGGAGTAACTAAATGAAACGAAAAACATTTTATGATGCGCTACAGGAGTTAAATATTTGGTTCAGCCTCGTTTTCATGCAATACAATGTCAGGGCATGCGCAGTATTCCGGTCATTAGTAAATTGTACCTGTGATGAAGTTTGTTAAAAAAAAAATCAAAGCGGTACCAATTTTGACTCAACAACACTGGAAACTTGTATCTCAAAGCTCTAGACACAGGTATCCCACGCATCATCCTGTTATTTTCCAGGAAGAAGGTCACGTGACAACATTCAAAGTTCCAGAGCAAAGCGAATGCCTCACTTATACAATATTAGAAAGTTTTCTAGACAAACTTTCTTCAAAAAAGGAGTTCAAGCAGGCCCATACTTTCAGCCTCGTTCCCATGTTGGGTATTTAATGACATGCGTAGTACTCGGCTGCAGTAGTGAATTTGGGGTGGCTCCATATCAAAAAATATTGTTCTTAGGGATGTTAGTAATCTGGCAAAGTTTAGTGCTTTTATCATCAAATTGAACAATTCATCATTTTTTTGGTCGATAACAGCTGGACTATTACTAGAAATCCAGGGTGGGAACTCTGTGCTATCAAATAAGCTATAAAACGCAGGTTGGGACCCTGTGTATTTCGTTTTTGTTTTTATTAAAGTTACCTGTGGGTGGGAACCCTGTGGTAACAATTTTGACTTTTTATGTGTTTTCTTTCTACTAAAACTCCAGGCCTGTGTTATCCGGTGAAACAAAAAAAGACAAAATAAACTATAAAAGGCCGGGTGGGAACCCTGTGTAATTAACAGGACAACAAACGTTGTGTTCTTAGGGTAGGAGCTCTGTGTGCTGGACAAGTTCAAATCCAGCTTCTCATATTTGTTTTCGTGTTTTTTTCTCCTCATTTTTAACTTGGAGTCTTATCCCTGTGTTTTGGTCGGTTAAAATTTCATGATTAGCGTGTGTTTACCGTTTGTCTCCCTATTTTATCAGGCGAGACCAAACGGAACACAAATGCTATACATCTAGGGTGGGAACCCTGTGCCGATGATGAACGGGGCCCATAGGGTGGGAACCCTGTGTTTTCGAGAGGTTCAAATCCAACTTTGCAATATTTTTTAAATTTTCTTTTTCTCTTTTCTTTTTCTTTTTCTCTATATTTTAGTTACTAGGAATCGGATCCTGGTGTGTTCGGCCGGTCGAAAACCGAAATAAACCCGTGTTCACCCCGCGTTCTCGACCGGGCGAAAAATCAACAACAACAACAACAATCTTTATTAGCATTCCCATGTACATAAATGGTATTGCCAGAAATAATCATAAAATAAGATAAAATCTATGTTAAGCTATCTAAGTTATATTTTGGAGAACTAAATTTCGTTTTATATCAAATGCTTCATATATAAAATGTGCTAATTTTTTGGACACATAAGGATCAACATTATTAAACAAAAATATAATTTTATGATTTTCATCTAAATTTAAAAATTGACTATAATTACTATTTATATCTTCAAATAAAGACTTCCTTAGCTTATCATATGAAGTGCAATGTAACATAAAATGTACTTCATCTTCAACTTTGTCAGAATTACAATGTTGGCATATCCTTTGGTCAAGAGGAATTTTTGGACATCTATGTCTGCCAACTTCGATGAGTAATTTATGATTTCCAGACCTCAATTTAACAAGAGATTTCCTATGATTGACATTCTTAATTTGGTCAAGACAATCGGTGATTTTAGTATCATGTTTGAACATTGAATAAAATGATAGTTTCCTATTTATACTTATAAGTTTCAATTGTTGAAGTGTTGAATCTTTAATAATTTCAGTCTTTATATTGGATAAACGTTTCTTTAATGTCAAATTATTATCTCCTTTCTCGTATGTATCTATCAATTTATTAATCGAACTCATAAAACTTAATTTTCCCGAGGATGCTAAATCATTTGAAATAAGTAAGCATTGTTTGGCAATACTATTATCAGGAAGCTGCTTTAAATGAGCCCAAAAATGCAACATATTACGATAGATTAAAGATTTCAAAGATAACCTGCCAACTTCATTACGGGCAACGACGTTAGGGGCTCTTTTGTTTAGTCCAAGATAAAATTTGAAAAATTGAACATGAAGTCTCTCTATCGAATCAGATTCCCATTTTTCTAAATTAATACTATCGTAAGCCCCCCAAATATCTGAGTTATATAACAGGATAGGAGCAAACAAAGTATCAAATAATTTAGTACACATTTTTATAGGCATTAAAGTGAAATCAAGATAACGTTTTGCTGCGAATATAGAACGTCGTGTCTTCTCCTTTGATATTGTTTTAGATTTTGAAAAATTTCCATTGCTTGAGATGGTGGTTCCTAAATATGTGTACTCATGAGATTTATTAATCTCAGTATCATTCAAATAGAAGGCGTGTTTATCAATGGTTGATTTTCGATATTGTTTTTGGAAAATTACAACTTTAGTCTTCTTATAGTTAACTGACATCATCCATCTCTGACAGTATTGCTGTAAAGCATTGATACATTTTTGTAAACCTGTAGCACTTTTAGAAACTAATACTAAATCATCTGCATAAAACAAACAGTTTAACGATGATCCATTAGGTAAAGTTATTGAATCGAGATCATTGGAGTTTTGTAAAATGAATGGCAAATCGTTCAAATATAAATTGAATAACAATGGAGATAAAATACATCCCTGTCGTACTCCTCTATTATACTTAAAGAAGTTAGATCTCATATTTCCAGATTTAATACAACATTCAGTTTTTGAATACATGTTCGAAATCAGGCGGTAAAATTGACCTCCTATCTTATAACTAAGTAACTTCCTTAACAAGCCCACATGCCATACCGAATCAAACGCCTTTTTAAAATCAACAAAGCAACAAAATAATTTCCCTTTAGGTGTGTTGTGAACGTATTGGTCAACCAAAGTTCTTAGAGAAAAAATATGATCAGACGTTCGGTTTCCCGGAAGAAAACCAATTTGAGATTTATGTAAAATATTGTTGTTGTCAAGGAGTGATTGTAGTCTACTATTCAAAATAAAACAGAATAACTTTCCTAAACAACTAGTGACACAAATTCCTCTGTAATTAGACGGATCTGATTTGTCTCCCGATTTATAAATGCTGCTGATTACACCTTTTGTCCAAATATCAGGATATATCCCTGCTCTCAGTATAAGATTGAACAATTTAAGTATCACATTAATTAATATGTGTACTCCACATTTTAGCATTTCATTACGTATTCTATCAATACCAGGTGCTTTCTTAGTTTTCAATCTCTTGACTGCCTTCCTAATATCTGATTTAGTGATTGAATTGTCAAGAATGGTATTAAATTTTTCCGGTATTTCAGAATTATATACTACATCCGTGATTTGATGCTGAGTTTGTGAAAACCTTTTCTCATCTATAGAGTGAAGATTACTAAAATGTGTATATATAGGTCATTTAAAGGAATCGGGTGTTCACTTTGCTCATTGCTTAAATTGTTTAATGATTTTAAACTAGACCAAAATTGTTTTGGATTTTTTTCGTGAGTGAGAGCATCAATACTAGTCTGAGAGAACTCATGTTTCTTTTGTTTTAAGATCGACTTGTAACTTTTGTTAACAAGATTATATTCGTTTCTTGTATCCATATTGAGAGGATTTCGATGAAGTGTATTTGCTACTTTCTTATGATGCTGTCTTAATTCATTACAAGCATTATCAAACCATGGTTTAGAGAATCTCTTTTTACGTTTATGTTTACCGGATTTAGATAAACGTAAAGATGTTTTAGCGGCAAACTCAATAATGTTGTTAAATTTTCCAATAGCATTAATAATACCTTCAGAGTCATGACTAAAATTTGTTCGTTCGAATTCAAAAATTAAATTTTGTACTTCTGTAGACTGTAGTGATTTTGAAAACATATCTTTAGATTCAGGTTTCCAAATAAATTGTGCTGGGAGGTCAAATAATTCCGCTTTATCTGGTTTATTCATTAAAGGCGTAGGTGAAATTTTTAACCAACTAATTACTTGAGAATGGTCAGACAATGGAGTAGTTTGTTTGACTATAAGACTGTGAAAAGAGTCCAGCAAGTCATTACTAGATATGAAATAATCTACGGTGCTGAAACCCTGTCTACCATTAAACGTTATCTGCCCAAGGGAATCTCCTTTTACTCTACCGTTTAGGATTTTTAAATCTAGTGATTTACATAAGTCTATTATAAATTTGCCATGATTGTTTATTTTATTATCAAAATTATTCCTCTTTTGAGGATGTTTTTCCATTGGGAGGCAATCTTGAGAAACGTGATCAGAGTTTTCCGCATTAATAAAATCATCAAGATTTCCTGTTCGAGCATTGAGATCTCCAGCGATTATAATAGATCCATTTCTCTTGAAATAGCTTATATCATTTTCTAGATTAACAAAAACGTCAGGGTCAAAATATGGCGATTCAGATGGAGGTATATAACATGAACATATGTATGCATCATTTGTTAATTGGAAAAAAGTTTTATCTAGTTTACACCAAATGTAGTCAGCTGATTGTTTAACGACTGATATTCCTTTCTTTATCCACGATGAAGCAGCAATTAAAATTCCTCCCGAAAATCTCCCAGACTTTTTAGAAGACAACTTATTTGGTGAGTTAACAGCAATGGTATCAAATCCTGGAAGATCTAAAGTTTCATAACCCCAGATCTCCGAGATAATTAACAGATCACATTTTTCTACATTATTTAAAAAATCATGATGAATTAACTTATTTCCAAAAACAGAACGACCGAGACCATTTATATTCCAACAGCTCTGTTTTAACGAATGTGGTAGAACTGGTGAACGTGCCCTACCTATGCACATAATTATAAACTAGGGTTTAGACCTTGATCAGAACAAAAGGGGGAAATACGACAAAAAATATATACAAATATATCTCTATATCTGTAAAATTGACAGGGCTAACCTTGTCTAATCATTTCGTAAATATTAAATAATTTCATAACTATAGAAGGATCCATACTGTGTAACGGCGGCATGGACCTTTCTCCTTTGACTGTAACATCTGCATATGATGTTCTATTTGGAATATATTCAGCACGAGGGGCCGTAATAGCGTGTTGCATATATGGCTGTGGTTGAGAGGACATCCCCGTAGTCGTGGGTTGTACATATGATCGTTGTTGTTGAGGACTAACTGAAGTAGACTGTGTATATGGTCGTTGAGGTCGAGGTGGGATGGTAGTGGGTTCTTCATAAAGTCGTTGTGATCCGCGAGGTGGGACAGTGGTAGTTGGGACAGTGTTAGTAGGTTCTTCATAATTAGGTCGTTGTAGTCGAGGTGGAACCGATGATCGTTGTGGTCGAGTAGTAGCTAGTTCATATGACTGAGGATGGGCCATAGATCTTCGATTGGTAATTCTATTGTAGATATTATCCTTAAAATTTCCAACTAGGACACCTATTCGTCTTTTTTGAATATGCTTATTGTCATGTAGCATATCAACAGTAATGTTCTCATTGTTTATAAATTGTACATTTACCGGGAAGGTGAAGTAGACTAAGTCGATCATTAAATTGCTTTCGTAAACTGTCTTTATCATCTGCTCGTGTCAGAAGAGTGGATATATGAATTCTTGTGGAAGGGTACCTCTGCGAAGCAGTATCGATTAGCATCTGGAAATCGTCCACACATTTATCAATAGGTGAATGTTCTATGTCATTTGTTGCTGTATGGATTATTATGTGTGATGGGTTTCCCAGGTCTTGTGAGTGCAATGTTTGTGCGGTCCTTGATATTGTAGGACAAAATATGTGATCGACTGGTCTGTCAGGACACAATTTACTTGATTTGATGAATCTGCCATTTGAATCAGCAAGGAGGACCACATTCCCGCGGCTTGCTCGATGTCTAGGGCGTGCCTGTTGCCAATCAGCGGATTGAGATTCTTCTCTTGTATTCTGTGAATAATTAATATCTGCGCGCGATGTCGCATTCGGCTCTTCAGTGGACATTTCATTGCGTAGGAGCGGATGGTTTATATGTTGTGTTTCAGATAAAGATGGTGTTGAATCCCCGAGAATACTATATCGGTTCTCGTGTACAGGAATTGTCAATACTTCTGCTTCTTCCGGTGCCTTTGGCTCAACTTCATGCTCTGTTCCCACTGCTTGATCACATAGCTCAGCCCGTTTATTTGAGGATTTCAGTGATTTTTTTAGCTGGTTGATATCTGATTGCATCTTTACAGCTTCTGTTTTCAAGGAGGCGTTTTCAACCTCGAGGTCAACCACCCGTGAAGCAAGCAACTTGACCTCTGCTTTATTTGTGTTCTCTAGTTTAACTAATTTATCTTCTAGATAGCTGATCTTGTCGTTGTAAGTGCCATTTTGATGTAAGGAAAGTGTAAGATCATTGCGGATTTCTATGATCTCGGCCTCAAAAGCACACATCATCGAACGTAGGTCTGACATAGACTTTTGATTGCGAGGTGACATCCCACGGATTGAGTCGAAGGAGTTTCACCGTTTCCGCTCGCGTTCATGAATATATTTCGGTGTTTCTGGAGCAAGATTTTCTGTGCCGTTGGATTGGTCATCGACTGATTCTTTTGCTAGGTCAATAACGGGGGCTATAACCTTATCACATGCGACTTTTTGCCCTTTATTCGGTCGGGTATTAACAAAAATCTTCTTTAATTGATCTGAAGTGATTTCAGCTTCAACCGAACTTGATACCCCTGTGGCGCGCTCGTCTTCAAGAAGTAATACAACCTTCTCTTTCAATCTTGGGAATTCCGATGTAGCCCAAGATTCGTAGCCAATACCTTGACACAAGACTACACCCGTAGTAAGATATACGTGAATAGTAAAAAGAAGAGATCCACTGGCAAATTCCTCTGTTAGTTTCGCGGCGTTTGTTTCCGGCTCATGTTTCTCCTCATGCGGCTCACACGCTCGAAAAATCTTTAGTTCAATGCTGTCCAGATGATGTTCGTCTTTGCCATTTTCATGGTCAATCCACTTTACATTGAATTCGTCGGAATCTTTGAGGGCGTCGAAGTATTGATCCTGTAACGCTTTAACCCAGTAGAGGATATTCTCCTTGGACGTCCTGAACGCTACACAACGGGCTGTTGCCTTATATAGATCTACGTTGATTTGTTCAAAATTTAATTTCTTCTGCTTACCCGTTCTTTCAACAAACTGCTTCAAAACATACTTAAGACGTATTTCCTCCATCTGTTCTAATCAAAATCCAGAAAACAACCCTATAAAGGGGGAGTTTTATGGAAAAATCACGGACATTATGATCTTACGTCAGATCGTTTTCCAATTTGTCAATTGGATTAAGATTAACGTTTGTTTACAATAGGGTGGGAACCCTGTGTCCTTGAAAGGTTCAAATCCAGCTTTGCAATATTTTTTTTTAAAAGAAAAAACATTTTTCTTTTTCTCTTTTCTATTTCTTCTTCTCTATATTTTAATTGGTAGGGATCGGTTTTTTGTGTTTTCGGCCGGTCGAAAACCGAAATAAACCCGTGTTCACCCCGCGTTCTCGGCCGGGCGAAAAACCAAAATAAACGTTTGTTTACCTGCGTGTTTATCGATATAATTTGTTATTCCTTGATCATCTTTGTGTACAAAAGCCAAGCGGAGAGGTTGTTCTGATTACTGTGAGTTTTCGTATTGCCGGTGTGTTGCAGCCCGCCCTCCAGACAGAAGCCGCACTATGAAATTTTACCCCACGATCCTTGTTAAATTTCAGATCGCTAGTGCCATGCTACTTTCCGCTCGGCCAACCAATCACGCATGCGTAGTAATGCGAAATACCTTTGTGATTTCCAAGATGGCTGCCGACAATGATGGTTGTTCGCGAATTGATCAACACAATTTTCGTTTTGTGCCGTTGCACGAGTATATGTCGGATAATCGCAAAGTTTCAAGGAAGAAACACATCCTTAATTACAAACAGGAGCAACTTTTCGTACCAGAAGGCCATTCTTCATGTGTTTTGTGTGACAAAACTTCGGGCGAACTTGGTGTGAAATCGGTTGGCATTGCGTTTGTCGGTGGAGCTCGCCACACTGAGCCTTCAACGTGGGAACTGGGTAATTCTCTTACCATTCTGGAATGCTCTCTTAGCAATGAAGATGCCGAAGTAAAGAACTGCTTTGTAGTTGCTGCCGACAAAATGAGAGGCTCTTCGCTTTACCCTCTACAAGGCTCTTCGATGGTAAAATTCAGCTCAGAGCCAGAGGGAATTGACACAGCCACAGCATATGATATTTACATGTGGGGCGGATTAAATACAAAAACCATGACTTGTACTTCAGAACTCGTCAAGATAGCTATATCCCAGAAAGGAAATGCAAAGAGGGGAAGACCTAAGAGGGCCGAGGCAGCTGCTACTGAAAGTTTTGCCTTTAACATAGACTTGACTGTGTATGCAGGTGAAACTGACAGTGGCAATAAGTTTTACCAAACTGGAGACATACCATCAGCCAGGACTGGACACTCGCTTACCATGGTGTCAGAGCATTGTGCCATTTTGTTTGGAGGAGTAGAAATGGAGGACAGGGAGCGTGGTGTATTCAGGCAGACATGTAAAGATTGCAAACTGTATGTTCTGGACTTACAAGAAGTGAAATGGTCCTGTTTGAATGAAGAATTGGGATCACCCCGTGCTTACCATACAACAGTTTTGGGGTCGAACAGAACACTTTTTATCATTGGTGGGATTCAGCTTCCAGAAACTAGTTCTGTGCAGTACTACAATATGGGGGAAATTATGACTGTCAAGTTTGACCTTGATTTTAAAAACTTTACCCACAGTTTTTTGGACATTACAATCGTTCCTCCTCTCTTTTTGTCTTCACATGCTGCTCATCTGTCAGACAATATACTCTATGTATTTGGTGGCTATCAAGCTAAAGAGGAGGTTATATGTGCCAAGCCAGCCACAAGTGGAACTATGCTGGTGATCGACTTGCAGAATCAAGTAACTGTTACAAAGAGTACAAGTGAGGAACATGCCACTGCAGGACACTCGTTATTTATGCTAAGTGATGCAGCTTTTTTGATTTGTGGTGGGACAAAAAAGGAGATTTTGTTGTTCACTAGTTTAATGCCTTCAGCAGACACTTGTGAACTTGATGATAAATGTATTATCAACACTACTGGTGTAACCTTCCCAGTTCCCTGGCTGAAGTGCGATGGTGTGTGTAAGCGGTGGATACACCAGGCTTGCAGTGGGCTACATGTTATCCCAAAGGATAAATATATTTGCAGAGATTGTAAATCGAGCAGAATTCCACACAAGTAGTTATTTTCATGTATATACATGTACTCATATCATTTATTCAATACAAGTCAGTCAACAGGTATATTTTGGATACAAGAACCCATTTATAACAATGAAACAAAGTAAAATTAAATAACTAGTTAATGTTATCAGGTAATTATGTATGTTAAACATTTGGACAAAGTCACAGGCAGCTCATTATTATGCAACTGTCGAGCAATTACACTTTGCTATTAATTACTATGCACCATTCTCTCAGAGTTCAGTCATTCCAATAAACTTGGGCACTATCACAAATGATGCTATAGACCTTTCAGCTTGCCTGTTTGTTGCCCCATTTCAGACCACATGACTTTTCCCTTGAGTAATGCTTTTTTTGTTTTTCTGTATCCCAAGAGGAAATGTACCAATTTCTATAATTGGAAAACAAAGCACTGAATCCTATGAACAACTATCACATGGTCTGAAATGGGACAACAAACAGGCAAGCTGACTAGGTCTATTAGACATTACAAAAAAATGTAACTATTATTTTTGATTCTTTAGAGTCATCCCAATAAACCTGGGCACTACTGTTATATTGTCAGGCTAAGTGCAACAACTCTATTAATATCTATAATGTGATGGTCTTTCATTGTTGAAAACAGTAAATAAATGCACAGATAGATAAACTGATTATATCTGTATGTTACTTTGGATTTGTTGGACATGAAATACAGTTATGCCCAAGCTGATTACATTTGCTGCATTTGTATTTACTTCTAGAAACATGACTAAGTTTGCTAAGTTTCTGACTGCAGTACAACCAATGAAGTGTCAAGACATCTGTGACACTGTCTAGCGTACTACCCTTACGAGAATGATTTTTGCGCAAGTGCCTAAATATCTTATTCCCAGCCTCGTTACCTTCACCCGAAAACCCTCCCAATGTGTCATCAGCTTCAATGACTTCTTGCACATGCTCTATACATTTATGTACGTAATTGCTCCAGCGTGCATATGGGTAATTCTTAATTAGCAAACTGCCAAACTCCATACCAATTGCCTTGTATTGCTTCCATTCATTTGGATATCTTTCTTTTGGACTTCGGCAGCTAAAAATCTTATGCATAAACTGAAGCTTAGATAATAAAGCAATGAAGTTGTGCTTCTGCTCTTCAGATTTCAAAAGGAAAACAACTTTGCTCTCATTTTCAGGAGCAAAAAGAATTCGAGCATAATTTCCAGGCATCATTAAACTTGGATTAATTCCAATTGTTTCCTTGAAATGCTGATCTAACTTATGAGAAGCATTTTGAATCAAATGTTTAATATCCCTTGATTCCTCCCACTGTGTCACCCCAGCAATCTCTCTGACCAGAAGCTTGTAAGTAAACTTTCCAAGATTGATCTTAGCATGTGTAGCATCCACTTTGTGCTGAGAGTGTTCAATATCAAGAACTGGGTGGGTTTTGACGCCTTTAGCAACAGCAGATAACTGAGATGGATTTAGCTTTTCAGGATTGAAGTGCAGCAGGTCTGCTATCTGCCTAGTTTCATCAAGCGTTCTAGATACACTGAAAGTTCCAAGTTCAGATTTGGCAGTTTTCTGTGTTGCATAGCACAAGTCACACATATATGTTGAGCCAGCACCCTGTAGACCTCCATCTGCACGTGTTCGTTTCTCATCTTCCATAGAATTAACGAACCTTAACTTAAATTTCCTCCATTTGCCTCCCATTTTAACCCTCATGATGCTTTTTGACATTCCCTCACGCTCATGTTCAATTGGAGAAACACATACCACCATGGCTGCAGTCTGGTTTTCATCGCATATTGCCTCTATAAGACACCTGTTTGTCCGCACTGAACCTGGAGCCTCCTCCTCCCACACAGTTTTCATTTTGCCATTCTCTTCTATTTTTAAGTTCATGATGCAAAATGAATACCTGAATGCCTTGTCAGAAAGGTAGCGATCTCCCTTTTCTTTGTATAAAGAGACATCTCCCAGCCCATCCCCACCATCCTTTATTAATACGTGTAGGGTAACGTCATCCTGAACCACCTCATCAATTTCAGTGTTGAGTTCAGACAGAGCTTTGGCAACAGCATCCTTATAAATCCAGCGAACACCAACAACATTGGGGGTTGGAAAATTTGGAAGAGCATCTTGAAAATCATCCATCAAGTTTATTGGCTTTTGGACAGACTCTTCATGCGAGTAGATAACACTGCTGTCAGTCAATTCAATAAGTTCATATGTAATGAAGGATGGAAGGTATGTTTTTTCAACACTGTCAACCTGGCTTGGAGGCTTAAATACAAATTGGCCCTTTGAATTTAAAAAGTCATACTGATTTTTGTATTGGTTCTTTGTCTGCAGTAGGTCAACTCTGCTGGCAAGACACTCATCCGCAGTAAGAATGGTATCAGTTTGCTGCTCCCACAAATATTCAATTTTTTTTCCAAGCTCTTGTTTCCCATTACCATGAAGTGTTGAAGCCAACCTAGAAAACAGGACATCCTCTGCATTCTCATTATTAGTAGCACAGAATTCAGTCAAGTTTTCAAACATTGGGGCAAGTCGTCCACGCTTCGCATACTGACGAGAGACATCATATAGCTTTACTTTTTTATAGGACCCCCTTTTATGGTGTTTGCCTTTAGAAAACTTGCACTGAACTTCATGGGGAAAGAGTAGTGAAGTCTTCAAGAGTTCTGTACAGCCATTAGCAGAATACTTACACCTCACTGTTAAAATCTCAAATATTGTAAGCATTTGTTCCTTTAAAGGCAAAATATCTTCAATCTCAGCAACTTGCCGGCACGAGGGGCAAACTCCACTGCTGAAGGTCAACCACTTTGTTATGCAGTGCTCACAGAAGATATGGCGACACCCTGCAAGTATCACAGCAGTAGTCGGTAAATCTAAACAGATGGCACACTGAAATATCTGTGCAAAATCTCTCTCAACAAACCTATCCAAGGGGATACCAGTTAGTTCATCTTCCTCAGACAGTTCAGCACTGGTCCCAGGAACTGGCCTGGGTTCATATGTGGCAGTCTTTGATGTTGAACTTGTTGAAGGCCCTGCTTGAGTAAAAAGGTGTCTAAAACAGCCTTTTTTTTCATCTGACTCACTGCTCTCCTCTGCTGCAGCTACATGTACTCTCTTCCTTGGGCTCTGTCTTTGCGTGTAGGAACATACAAAGCAGCTACCTACATTATGTAGGTATTCTTTATGTGTTTTGAAGTTAAAACAGTTGCCTTTATCTCCAGGAAGCTTGACTTGATTTTTGTTCTTAGCTTTTTTGAACCGTTGAATTTTTGAAACACAGCAACGGCACAAGAAAGGAGGATGACTGTATTTGTTGTCACTGGATATATCAATATTGTCAATCTCAAGGATTTCCTTTTCGTACTTTGAAGCAGGCTGAGGCTTGTGTCTGTCCGAATCATGATTAAAAGGAGTCCCACATCTTCGACAAAAAGTCTTCAGTTTGTCTTTGTGAAACTCGGTCTCCATCTCCATTAGCCGAAAAGTCCTCAAAGTGCTACTTTTGGGAGAGAAATTTGAACATGTTCACACGTGTGCACACACAAGCGAAGGTTCTCAGTAGCTTCGATAGGCACTGCAAAGCTTCGTTAAAGCGAAGATTTGGGCCGGAGAAATCCGGAAAATTCAACAAATCCAAGTTGTATAGACCTTACTTCAACTCTGTGAAGGAAATTGACTTCGATTTCCAGTAAAGTTAAGCGAAAACGTAGAATATAAAGCGCGAACGAGCAAGCATTTCTTTGTCAAACAAACCACGGGGAAGTGAATGGTAAGTAGTGCGCATGCCTACAGTTAGTAGATTTTCTTACAGGCGTTCCACGCATCAGTGAGGTTGAAGAATGGCGGAAGTGTGACCGGGATTTTTGCAAAAAAAAGTACTGGGACTAGTAATTAGCATATTTGAAATTTAATAAGAACTTTTCATAGTGAGCCGAGGACTTACTGGTAGCCCCGGTCGTCGACCAAAGAGCCGGCTGCCTCACACCGACAGTGTTTTTGAAGAGAGCCGGCTAAAAATGCTCTCGTGAACCTACATATACTGCTCGCTCATACGTGCCCTTGCGACGTGGAGCGAGACAGTTGTTGAGTAGGTCTCGAGTTCGACTTTCGAGCGTATAAATGAATTCGTGACTGACTTAAAAATGACTATGGTATGTGGACACAAAGGTGGTCATTTGTGTCTATGTGACACAGCAGGCCTCTGTAAGCCCACTGAAAACTAGAAGGTGATCGTTTATATGTAATTAACACTTCAAAATCACGTCGGATAAACATTGTTAAATTACCATGAAAATAAGCTATGATATCAGCGGGTTTATCTAAATCGTCATAAAAGTAAGCATTGCGAAAGCGCCAGACCGTGTATTTACCGGTATCTAATATGTACTTGATTAGTATGCTTAGCTGTGAAGTGTTAGCATGGAACGTGACCACTGTGAGATAATCCAATGTATGGTGATAACCTAATGTGCTCGCTATTCGAATTAGCTCTGCCCATAGTTGCTTGGCGACCGGGCAGTGCCAGAAAATGTGACGAGTGAATTCGACAGCACCGGAGTTGCATGTTTTGCAACACGGGCTGTCGATCACTCGCCATTTCTGGAGTTTACAGGCAGTTGTCAGACCTGAGTGGATAATTTTCCAGTTCAGGTCTGCACATTTGTTATCTACCGTGACCTTATAGGCCTGTTGCCAGAACGAACGTAAATTTACGCCGTTCCAGAACAAAACGGGATCAATGTTGTTATTGCTTAGTAAGCGGGTGTAGCAGAATTTAGTTTTAGCTTTGTTAAGCGGTGTAAAGGTTCCGGACTGCGAGTCACGGAACCCGTAAATCAGAGACGAGTTCGTTAAACCAGGTTGAGCTGTTTCAATGCGTCCTATCCACGTAGCCGGCAGTGCTCGCTCTGCTAAACCGATCGGCTCCGGGTGGGAATTGAAACAACTCACGAATTGCCTCGTTCGGCAAAAACCCGGCAACGAACTCGTAACAGATATCGCGAACAAACACAACGTTGTTTTTGATCCATTCGCTAATATAGATCGGTCTACCTAAGTTGATATCTCTAATTATCGGATTATCGAAGAGCGGTGTGTCAAGAATCTGATCAATCGTCCATGAATCAGGTTCTTGGCGTATTTCACCGCCCGCTAGATGCCAACTTCTAAACAATTCCTTGTAGAAGGGGTTTAGAAGTTGAAGCCTATGTGGAACTAAATCTAAATCAAAAATACGAATTCCCAGGTTCGCTCCGGCATACTTGCCAAGAAAATGAAAAGCCAGAGGCTTCCATTTGCTTGGCAAGTCGCCGATTAACAAGTTTACCCATTTGATTTTAAGCGCTTGACTTTGTAACTTAAAATCAATAACTCCCTGGCCTCCGAGACAGACCGGGAGTCTACAAATATCTTTTTTAACGGGAAAACTTTTCGAACCCCAGAAGAATTGCCACATGGCAGCTTCCAGGATTCCTATAATCCAAGGCGGCATAATTAACACAGAGGCTGTGTACCATAGTGTGGAAGCGGCTAGCTGATTAATTACGCAAACCTTGCCTTTCAGGCTCAAATCACGGTGTTGCCATGATTTGAGCGTGTTACAAAACGTTTGCATTTTGGGTTCCCAGTTATCTCGGCTTGTGTCAGTGTTACCCACCCACAAGCCTAGTAGCTTAATTTTACTGTTCGTCCATTTAATCTGAGGACCGGTGTTTACTACGGTTTGATTCCGTAGGGATCCGGAAAGCAAGCCTTCGCATTTGTTTACATTTATGCGAGCACCGGAGGCGCTCTCATAAATTGTCAACAAATCGAAACAGCGTTTAACTGAATGCTCATCCGATAGCGTCAGAGACGTGTCGTCCGCGTATTGCGAAATAACACTAATCTCTGACGAACCGGGGAGTTGTATTCCCTTTATGTTTTCATCGCTTCGTACGAGACATGCAAATGTATCTGCGATCAAAACATAAAGTAACGCACTCAAAGTGCATCCCTGTCGCACGCCACGAGTCAGGGGGAAAGGCCCCGAAACGTGACCGTTGACTTTGATGCAGCTTGAAATATCAGTGTATAGAATTCGAACCCATCGAATGAACGATGGGCCGAATCCAAAGGCTTGTAAACACTTAAATAAATACTTCCAATCGACCCTGTCAAACGCCTTCATTTGGTCGATTGACAGGATTATCGCCGGGATATTTTCGTCGTTGGAGTATGTAATTAAGTCTTTAATTAACAGTAAATTCTGGGAAATGTTTCTATTCTTAACACAACATGTCTGGTCTGGACTGATAATTTCGCCAAGGATCTCGACTGCACGGAGACTTAGAACCTTGGTGATAATTTTATAGTCCAGGTTACACAGACTGATAGGCCGCCAGTTGGGGATATCAAGTCTGTCACCTTTTTTGAATAAGGTACTGATAAGTGCTAGTCGCTGAGATGGAGTCAGCGAACCGAAATCATAGCAGGCATTAGCCATGTCTATAAAATCGGCACCTATCAGTTTCCAGAAATGCTGATAAAATTCGATTGGAAAACCATCTGTCCCCGGTGATTTGTTTTTAGCAAACAAATTCACCGCTTTAGTACATTCTGGGAGAGATATTCGCCCTTCGCAAATATCTCTCCCTTCGTCGCTAAGCCGTCGCTCTATTTTGCTCAAAATAAAGTCTTGTTGCGCTTCGTCTGTCGGTTCTGCCGTGTAGAGTTCCTCGTAAAAGTGTACATGTTCGTCGAGTATCTGGTAAACGTTGCTCGTGACAGATCCGTCCCGTCGCCTTATAGCTCGAATTAGGGATTGTTGCCCGCGAGTTTTCTCGAGGTTGGCAAAATATTTCGTGCAACGCTCGCCTTCTTCTCGCCATTCGGCTCGAGAACGAATTAATCTGCCCCGAGCGGCGGTCAAGTCAATGTCTCGCAGTTTCGCTTTCAAATCATTAAATCGTTTTACGTCTCCGTCGCTGTTTCTCGTCTCTAATTTTTTAAGCGTGTTTCGCAGCTGCTTTTCAAGTTTCCCTTTATACCGCCTACTCTCGCGAGCCCTTGCTTTTGAGAGTGAGACGGCAATTTTCCGAAACGTGAGTTTGCCAGATTCCCACCACTGGAGGAGCCTCGGGAAATCTGTTTTTTTTGGGCTTACAATCGGCCCAAAATGTCTCTATTTGTTCGTTGAATTCGGGATCAAGAAGTAGCGACGTGTTGAATTTCCAAACGCCTCTACCTCTACACACATTTCCGAAGGCTAGAACCACATCAATTAAGTTGTGGTCTTTCGCAAGCGGAAATGGTATAATCCCTGTGCTGAGCACATGATTCTGTTTAGTAGAGTCTAAATAAAATCGGTCTATTCGGCTTCTCGCTCCGTTCGATGAAAGAAACGTGAAGCCTTTCGAATCTGGGTGATATATTCGATATATATCCGATAATCCTAGTTTCGTTGTGATTGTTCGGAGTCCTTTACAAGTGTAATCGTTGTAAAGGCGAGGGGTATCTGTATCAAGACCCGTGTCAGTGATACAGTTGAAGTCCCCTCCGATTACATTTATAAACGAGTCATCATTATTTACAACATAATCATTAAGAGAGTCAAAGAATTCCTTCCTCCAGCGAATGTTTGAACCGCCACTTGGAGCGTAAACATTCACTAGATTCAAAGATTGGTTCTGAAACACTGCTTGAACCTGAATTAATCTACCTTCAATATCGGTCTGTGTTTGTTTTATCTCGATATCAAGCGAGGATCGGAATAATATAGCTACTCCGGCCTCTCTTGTAGAGAACATAGTAAAGTAGTATTTACCACCCCATTCCCTTCCCCACGTATCAATGTCCGAGTCTTCTCCGCAAATTTCTTGCATGTAAATAATATCATAGGCCGAAAGTGTATCGAAAACAGCGCTGCGCTTGATTGGGTCGCGTAAGCCTCGAATATTGATACTAATGATGCGAAGTGAGGTTAGGTTATCCGGCGTGAAGTAAAGTGAAAATTAACACAAACATAAACAACAAGTGACGAAAATAATAAGTGAAGTGAAATCGGTGTGAAGCGAAAATAAATGAATGTTGTGGTAAAATAAATGTACTATGAATGATTACTTGGCTTTCCTTCGGCTGCCTTTTTTCTTTGCTGGTGAAGTGTCTGGTGATGTTGATGAAGAGTGCGGGGTGAGTTTATTCCATAGTTCGGCGAACGTACGCTTTCCCGAGGCGGCGGTGGCGTCCATCAGCTCGGTTTCGTTATCGACGTTGTCAGGTTTTTGAGCGATTGGTTTTGGCCGTGGTGGCGATAGGATTTCAGGTTCGAGCGGGGTAGCTAGTTCGGAGCTTGTATCCGAGTCGTCGGCTGATTTCTCTGGGACCGATTTGACGGGGATGGGTGGGAGCGCGACTGTGTTGGGCTGTGTAGTTTCTGGTTTAGGTGTGGTTTTTGTCTCCGCGGGTGGCGAAGGCGTCTTGCTCGCTTCTTCTGGTTGTTGTTCTGGGGGAGTGGGTTTCTTTTTCGCACAATCGCGAATGAAATGGCCGGCACCACCGCAGTAGCCGCAGGTTTGTACCTGCCCGCGATGGCACGCTTTAGCCCTGTAGGATCCGATGCGGATAAACGAGAGTATTGCCTTTGCTGGCGCTTGACCTCTGTGATCCGGCCATAGGGCTCCATGGCGGAGACGATCGGGTTGGGAGCCATCTCAGTGGGAAGGTGATGTAAATAAACATAGGTTGTGCGGAAGCCAAGTGGTTGGGGCTTTAACTGTATGCCTTCAAATATTATGCCGTCGTGGAGAAGTGAAGTAACCAACTGTTCGTTCTTGAGAGTCACATCGACCCGGTTCCCTGGCATCGTTTGGATGCACTTTAGCGTAGTTGCTGGTAAACTTCTGCATAATGCTTCAATAAAGTCCATCCTTTCCGGTAGGATGTTAAAACGAAACTGTACTGAACATCTTCGGGCGATGCTAGGCGGCTGTTGTAGACTTGGAGCATTCGTAGTACTATTCGTTGTACAGTTTGGAGTGCTCATACCGTTTTTAACTGCTTGACTGTATGCCATGGCGTGGAAAAAAATTACTCTGAAATATTTGTTTGTGGATTTCCTTCGTTGTTGGGAGGCTTTTCCGAGAAAACCACCCGCTAAAAAGAAATTTTAAAAAGGTTTACTCGTGAGAGGCCAGAGCTGTGATCACAGTTGCCTCCCGCGTCAGGTAAGTATGACTTGCCTAACGCACGGTAAAATTACCTCGCGTCCGTGATGGTCGTATTCCATGTGGGAGCGCGGCGACGACCCGTCCGTGCCTCTCCCCCTTCCGTGCCACAATACTTGTACCACCACCCTGTACGTGGTTGGTCCTCTATCTGTCAAGGAAAAGCATTTGTTTGTCCAGTTAATAGGGATGTTGGGTTCTTCCCAAAGGGAAGGGGGCCATACTCGGAGGTAGTGCAATACCGAGACGACCCGTGGCTGGGACGAGGCAAGCCTCTTTTCCACAGCCTAATTCCAAAAATCAGTTTAATATATGAGCTACTCAATGAGCAGCGTATCAGATATTAAGCTGATAAGAACAGATATTTTTTTGTTCATATCCGGCTTCTGCCGGCAGTTTATTTCAACGCTGATCTAATTCTAGAGTACATCAGTTATCGGTGTTGCATTTAGCAAAGTCTGATTAAAGTGATCATATTGTTCATAGGATGCCTCAAGGCAAAGTTCATGTGGAGTAAATGCCAAGCTAACAGTGTTCATAGATTCATAAGTTAAAGATTATGCTGTCATCTTTCATTGATACTATTGCCATAGGAACGCACCAACTCTTTTTGAACTCATATCCGGAGAGCCGGTGTTTATCCACCTTTATTCGCAGGGTGATGTCGTTCTTTATTGACACGGGCTGTCGATCACTCGCCATTTCTGGAGTTTACAGGCAGTTGTCAGACCTGAGTGGATAATTTTCCAGTTCAGGTCTGCACATTTGTTATCTACCGTGACCTTATAGGCCTGTTGCCAGAACGAACGTAAATTTACGCCGTTCCAGAACAAAACGGGATCAATGTTGTTATTGCTTAGTAAGCGGGTGTAGCAGAATTTAGTTTTAGCTTTGTTAAGCGGTGTAAAGGTTCCGGACTGCGAGTCACGGAACCCGTAAATCAGAGACGAGTTCGTTAAACCAGGTTGAGCTGTTTCAATGCGTCCTATCCACGTAGCCGGCAGTGCTCGCTCTGCTAAACCGATCGGCTCCGGGTGGGAATTGAAACAACTCACGAATTGCCTCGTTCGGCAAAAACCCGGCAACGAACTCGTAACAGATATCGCGAACAAACACAACGTTGTTTTTGATCCATTCGCTAATATAGATCGGTCTACCTAAGTTGATATCTCTAATTATCGGATTATCGAAGAGCGGTGTGTCAAGAATCTGATCAATCGTCCATGAATCAGGTTCTTGGCGTATTTCACCGCCCGCTAGATGCCAACTTCTAAACAATTCCTTGTAGAAGGGGTTTAGAAGTTGAAGCCTATGTGGAACTAAATCTAAATCAAAAATACGAATTCCCAGGTTCGCTCCGGCATACTTGCCAAGAAAATGAAAAGCCAGAGGCTTCCATTTGCTTGGCAAGTCGCCGATTAACAAGTTTACCCATTTGATTTTAAGCGCTTGACTTTGTAACTTAAAATCAATAACTCCCTGGCCTCCGAGACAGACCGGGAGTCTACAAATATCTTTTTTAACGGGAAAACTTTTCGAACCCCAGAAGAATTGCCACATGGCAGCTTCCAGGATTCCTATAATCCAAGGCGGCATAATTAACACAGAGGCTGTGTACCATAGTGTGGAAGCGGCTAGCTGATTAATTACGCAAACCTTGCCTTTCAGGCTCAAATCACGGTGTTGCCATGATTTGAGCGTGTTACAAAACGTTTGCATTTTGGGTTCCCAGTTATCTCGGCTTGTGTCAGTGTTACCCACCCACAAGCCTAGTAGCTTAATTTTACTGTTCGTCCATTTAATCTGAGGACCGGTGTTTACTACGGTTTGATTCCGTAGGGATCCGGAAAGCAAGCCTTCGCATTTGTTTACATTTATGCGAGCACCGGAGGCGCTCTCATAAATTGTCAACAAATCGAAACAGCGTTTAACTGAATGCTCATCCGATAGCGTCAGAGACGTGTCGTCCGCGTATTGCGAAATAACACTAATCTCTGACGAACCGGGGAGTTGTATTCCCTTTATGTTTTCATCGCTTCGTACGAGACATGCAAATGTATCTGCGATCAAAACATAAAGTAACGCACTCAAAGTGCATCCCTGTCGCACGCCACGAGTCAGGGGGAAAGGCCCCGAAACGTGACCGTTGACTTTGATGCAGCTTGAAATATCAGTGTATAGAATTCGAACCCATCGAATGAACGATGGGCCGAATCCAAAGGCTTGTAAACACTTAAATAAATACTTCCAATCGACCCTGTCAAACGCCTTCATTTGGTCGATTGACAGGATTATCGCCGGGATATTTTTGTCGTTGGAGTATGTAATTAAGTCTTTAATTAACAGTAAATTCTGGGAAATGTTTCTATTCTTAACACAACATGTCTGGTCTGGACTGATAATTTCGCCAAGGATCTCGACTGCACGGAGACTTAGAACCTTGGTGATAATTTTATAGTCCAGGTTACACAGACTGATAGGCCGCCAGTTGGGGATATCAAGTCTGTCACCTTTTTTGAATAAGGTACTGATAAGTGCTAGTCGCTGAGATGGAGTCAGCGAACCGAAATCATAGCAGGCATTAGCCATGTCTATAAAATCGGCACCTATCAGTTTCCAGAAATGCTGATAAAATTCGATTGGAAAACCATCTGTCCCCGGTGATTTGTTTTTAGCAAACAAATTCACCGCTTTAGTACATTCTGGGAGAGATATTCGCCCTTCGCAAATATCTCTCCCTTCGTCGCTAAGCCGTCGTTCTATTTTGCTCAAAATAAAGTCTTGTTGCGCTTCGTCTGTCGGTTCTGCCGTGTAGAGTTCCTCGTAAAAGTGTACATGTTCGTCGAGTATCTGGTAAACGTTGCTCGTGACAGATCCGTCCCGTCGCCCTATAGCTCGAATTAGGGATTGTTGCCCGCGAGTTTTCTCGAGGTTGGCAAAATATTTCGTGCAACGCTCGCCTTCTTCTCGCCATTCGGCTCGAGAACGAATTAATCTGCCCCGAGCGGCGGTCAAGTCAATGTCTCGCAGTTTCGCTTTCAAATCATTAAATCGTTTTACGTCTCCGTCGCTGTTTCTCGTCTCTAATTTTTTAAGCGTGTTTCGCAGCTGCTTTTCAAGTTTCCCTTTATACCGCCTACTCTCGCGAGCCCTTGCTTTTGAGAGTGAGACGGCAATTTTCCGAAACGTGAGTTTGCCAGATTCCCACCACTGGAGGAGCCTCGGGAAATCTGTTTTTTTTGGGCTTACAATCGGCCCAAAATGTCTCTATTTGTTCGTTGAATTCGGGATCAAGAAGTAGCGACATGTTGAATTTCCAAACGCCTCTACCTCTACACACATTTCCGAAGGCTAGAACCACATCAATTAAGTTGTGGTCTTTCGCAAGCGGAAATGGTATAATCCCTGTGCTGAGCACATGATTCTGTTTAGTAGAGTCTAAATAAAATCGGTCTATTCGGCTTCTCGCTCCGTTCGATGAAAGAAACGTGAAGCCTTTCGAATCTGGGTGATATATTCGATATATATCCGATAATCCTAGTTTCGTTGTGATTGTTCGGAGTCCTTTACAAGTGTAATCGTTGTAAAGGCGAGGGGTATCTGTATCAAGACCCGTGTCAGTGATACAGTTGAAGTCCCCTCCGATTACATTTATAAACGAGTCATCATTATTTACAACATAATCATTAAGAGAGTCAAAGAATTCCTTCCTCCAGCGAATGTTTGAACCGCCACTTGGAGCGTAAACATTCACTAGATTCAAAGATTGGTTCTGAAACACTGCTTGAACCTGAATTAATCTACCTTCAATATCGGTCTGTGTTTGTTTTATCTCGATATCAAGCGAGGATCGGAATAATATAGCTACTCCGGCCTCTCTTGTAGAGAACATAGTAAAGTAGTATTTACCACCCCATTCCCTTCCCCACGTATCAATGTCCGAGTCTTCTCCGCAAATTTCTTGCATGTAAATAATATCATAGGCCGAAAGTGTATCGAAAACAGCGCTGCGCTTGATTGGGTCGCGTAAGCCTCGAATATTGATACTAATGATGCGAAGTGAGGTTAGGTTATCCGGCGTGAAGTAAAGTGAAAATTAACACAAACATAAACAACAAGTGACGAAAATAATAAGTGAAGTGAAATCGGTGTGAAGCGAAAATAAATGAATGTTGTGGTAAAATAAATGTACTATGAATGATTACTTGGCTTTCCTTCGGCTGCCTTTTTTCTTTGCTGGTGAAGTGTCTGGTGATGTTGATGAAGAGTGCGGGGTGAGTTTATTCCATAGTTCGGCGAACGTACGCTTTCCCGAGGCGGCGGTGGCGTCCATCAGCTCGGTTTCGTTATCGACGTTGTCAGGTTTTTGAGCGATTGGTTTTGGCCGTGGTGGCGATAGGATTTCAGGTTCGAGCGGGGTAGCTAGTTCGGAGCTTGTATCCGAGTCGTCGGCTGATTTCTCTGGGACCGATTTGACGGGGATGGGTGGGAGCGCGACTGTGTTGGGCTGTGTAGTTTCTGGTTTAGGTGTGGTTTTTGTCTCCGCGGGTGGCGAAGGCGTCTTGCTCGCTTCTTCTGGTTGTTGTTCTGGGGGAGTGGGTTTCTTTTTCGCACAATCGCGAACGAAATGGCCGGCACCACCGCAGTAGCCGCAGGTTTGTACCTGCCCGCGATGGCACGCTTTAGCCCTGTAGGATCCGATGCGGATAAACGAGAGTATTGCCTTTGCTGGCGCTTGACCTCTGTGATCCGGCCATAGGGCTCCATGGCGGAGACGATCGGGTTGGGAGCCATCTCAGTGGGAAGGTGATGTAAATAAACATAGGTTGTGCGGAAGCCAAGTGGTTGGGGCTTTAACTGTATGCCTTCAAATATTATGCCGTCGTGGAGAAGTGAAGTAACCAACTGTTCGTTCTTGAGAGTCACATCGACCCGGTTCCCTGGCATCGTTTGGATGCACTTTAGCGTAGTTGCTGGTAAACTTCTGCATAATGCTTCAATAAAGTCCATCCTTTCCGGTAGGATGTTAAAACGAAACTGTACTGAACATCTTCGGGCGATGCTAGGCGGCTGTTGTAGACTTGGAGCATTCGTAGTACTATTCGTTGTACAGTTTGGAGTGCTCATACCGTTTTTAACTGCTTGACTGTATGCCATGGCGTGGAAAAAAATTACTCTGAAATATTTGTTTGTGGATTTCCTTCGTTGTTGGGAGGCTTTTCCGAGAAAACCACCCGCTAAAAAGAAATTTTAAAAAGGTTTACTCGTGAGAGGCCAGAGCTGTGATCACAGTTGCCTCCCGCGTCAGGTAAGTATGACTTGCCTAACGCACGGTAAAATTACCTCGCGTCCGTGATGGTCGTATTCCATGTGGGAGCGCGACGACGACCCGTCCGTGCCTCTCCCCCTTCCGTGCCACAATACTTGTACCACCACCCTGTACGTGGTTGGTCCTCTATCTGTCAAGGAAAAGCATTTGTTTGTCCAGTTAATAGGGATGTTGGGTTCTTCCCAAAGGGAAGGGGGCCATACTCGGAGGTAGTGCAATACCGAGACGACCCGTGGCTGGGACGAGGCAAGCCTCTTTTCCACAGCCTAATTCCAAAAATCAGTTTAATATATGAGCTACTCAATGAGCAGCGTATCAGATATTAAGCTGATAAGAACAGATATTTTTTTGTTCATATCCGGCTTCTGCCGGCAGTTTATTTCAACGCTGATCTAATTCTAGAGTACATCAGTTATCGGTGTTGCATTTAGCAAAGTCTGATTAAAGTGATCATATTGTTCATAGGATGCCTCAAGGCAAAGTTCATGTGGAGTAAATGCCAAGCTAACAGTGTTCATAGATTCATAAGTTAAAGATTATGCTGTCATCTTTCATTGATACTATTGCCATAGGAACGCACCAACTCTTTTTGAACTCATATCCGGAGAGCCGGTGTTTATCCACCTTTATTCGCAGGGTGATGTCGTTCTTTATTGACTGTATGATTGGTGCATGAGCAATATTGCTAGCATTTCTAAACGTTGCTCTATTTCTATAGTACCAAATCCAGTAGAGAACAGTCTTAATTAAATACAGAGCTTGCCTTTTGGCATTAGATGTCGTTACATTTAAGTTTAGTAGTATAACGTGAGACTTGTCCGGGACAAAGTCGTCAACCAAGCGCTTAATAATTGGTTTGAAATAAGCCCATACTCGTCTAGTCCGTGGGCATTGAACAAAACAATGTTCAATTGTTTCACTTTTTCTACACAACGCACACTTTTCTTCTTTAATATATCCCCAGTGTTTGAGGTTGTATCTGAATTTGACTCCTCGATTTACTATGAGCCATGCTAAGTCATTTTTCTTGTTTTCCGTAATCGGGTCTCGAACATTGGTCCAGTCCACCCGGGCGCCCCATCGCCGGAGGGGGTCAGTGGGCGTCCGAACGGCTCGGACCAGGTGCTCGTAGACCACTTTTGTACTCGAGTTTGTACAAAAGTTCGGATTTTCTTTTATTATCGTAACGCAAGTTTCATACGACTTGGTGATGACGACTGCATATGGTGATTTGTTATCTTTGAGGTGGGCCCAATTATTGTTACACGAAGCGAGTTGCCGTCCGGCGAAATAACGCGTCAAATAATACCCCTTATGTGGTCTACCCTGTGCTAGACTATTTATTATTGTGTTGATCCTGAGTGCTAAACACTTGCTACTGATCTCGACTAAACCAGTGCCGTCTTCATTGTAAGGGCAGAAAATCGAGGTCCGTTTGAGCGGTTCGATTCTGCTGCCCCACAAAAACGGGAAAACAAGCTTATCGTATCTGATTTTTAACCCATTGCGGGAGGTTCAGAACTTGGGCCGCGTACCAAAATCTGCTAGCACCAAAAACATTCACTATCATCGTTTTGCCTACAAAAGATAAATCCCGTTGTTTCCATAATGATAGTGTTTTCTCTAGTTTTTTAAGTTTTGGTGTCCAATTGTCAGTTTCTACATCGCCTTGACTAAAGACGATCCCAAGTATTCTAAGCTTGGTTACCCATTTGAGGCCATGTGGTCGGTCCTGCCTGTTCCGCCAAGCCCCGAGCCACATGGCCTCTGTTTTACTTCTATTAAGACGAGCACCTGAAGCTAGTTCATACTTGTGTATCGTTGTGAATAAAGCCGTCAATGAGTTGTCGGTCTTTATAAAAGCAGTCGTGTCGTCTGCGTATTGAGCAACCTTAAATTGTGCTCCTTGAGCCCCAGGTAACAAAAATCCTTTGATGTTTTTGTCAGCTTTGATAGAGCAGCCAATTACCTCTGCTACTAAAACGTACAGCAGTGGCGAGAGGGGACACCCCTGTCTCACCCCTCTATCTAGTCTGATCGTGTCAGTAAGGGTATTGTTGACTAAGACCTGGCTTCTTGCTCCACTATATAATATGTTGATCCATCGACAAAATGAGTCCCCGAAACCTAATGTGTGGAGTACTCGACTCAAAAACTCTCTGTCTACTCGGTCGAACGCTTTTTTTTGGTCTATACTTATTAGTATCCCTGTCTCGTTAGTTCTGTCATTGTGGTCTAGAATGTCACGAATCAACATAAGATTACTGGAGATCAAACGTTCTGGAATAGAACACGTTTGATCTACAGAAACGATAGTATCTAATACACCTCGAAGCCGGTTTGCTAATATTTTAGCGGCAAGTTTGTAATCGCTGTTAAGCAAGGAAATTGGGCGCCAATTTTTTAGCTCGCGTTTTTCATCTTTCTTGAATAATAATCTAATGATGCTCTCCCTTTGGGAGGGTGTGAGGTGTTCCAGGTCGAAAGCCTCATTCAAAACTCGAACTAGCCATTTTCCTATCAATGGCCAAAAACGTTTGTAAAACTCTACCGGTATGCCGTCGTTTCCGGGGGTCTTACCAGATGTACTTGTCTTAAGTGCTAATAAAATCTCGTCCTCGGTGAATTTGCCGTTACAACTGTCTGTCATGGTCGCTTAAACGGTATTTTAGATTTTCTAATAATTCGTCTTGGTATGTTTTATTCGTCTGTTCCTTGGTGTATAGTTTCTCATAAAAGTCTTTAACAGTTGATCTAATTTCGGATTGCTCAAATACTTCCTTACCGTTTTTATTAAACAAACTATGCATGTGGTTGGCATCAGCTCTCTGTTTCTCGAGGCCTAAGAAAAACTTGGTGGGCTTCTCTCCCTCCTCGATCCACTGGGCTCTACTTCTAATTTTAGTCCCTTCTAAGCGTCGGGTCATTATCGCCTGTAGAGCCACTTCTAGTTCGTGGATCTCGTTAGAATTCTGTTGACCATTAGCGAAACGTTTTTTAGCTTGAATCAGCATTTTTGTCAATCTATTCTTTTCCTCGTTTTCTTTTTTCCTTTGCTTTATACAATAATTTTGCGACGTGTCTTGAATCCTGGACTTCAGATTGTCCCACCAGTCGCCTAACGTTACAAAATTCCGTTCTTTTGTGATTTCTATTTTAATTAACGTTTCGATAACTGCACAGTACTCTGCGTCTTTCAATACGGAGGTATTCAGTCGCCATACCGGGGGGCTTTTAGTTCCCATCCCTTCTATATTAAATCCCACCTGCACCATATCGTGATCGGAGAAAAGGTAGGGTAATGTTCTGCATTTCTCTATTTTAACATTTGTACCCTTACTGATATATGCTCTGTCAAGACGTGATGCAATTGTTCTATCTTTGTTCATATATGTAAACGAGTTTTCGTTCGGGTGTAGTAGCACCCAAGGGTCCACTAAGCCGTAAACTGATTTTAGAGGCTTTAGCTCTTCTTTACCAGCTAAAACCGCCGTTGTGGCGTGGCCGCGTTTGTCGCACTCTCGTTCTACGCAATTAAAGTCACCAGCAATTATAACTATGGATCCTGGATAAAAATACTTATGCATTTCCTTCAAAAATTGCTGTCTTTCTGTAATATCAGTTGGAGTATAAACATTCACTACATTAATCCGTGTGTTGCCGTACCGTAGTAAAACACTCATAACTCTTCCATCGGCGTCGTGTTGAAAACAAACCAACTCTAGAGGTGAGTTTGCTCTCAACAAAACACCGACCCCACAAGACTTTTCGGTGTCAAAAGACCAAAAACATTTGCTATTGAATTCTCGCTGAAAGGCGTCTGCCTTTCTCTTACTGTTTATAAATGTTTCCTGTATGCATACAACATCATTGTTTAATCTGTTTAGCTCCTCAATGAGGGCGGCGCGCTTATCAGGCTTCCCTAAACCACGAACATTCAAAGTTCCTAGCTTAAGGAAGGTTAAGGGTTATGAATGCTAAAATACCTTAAACATTTTTCCGATTACGCTTCTTCCTGCAGGTTCGTTTGCTAGGAGAGGGTGGAGGATGGTCAGGGGTAGGTTTAGGTGTCGGTTTTCACATAGGGAGGTATTTAATTTCCAAATTCCCGGTCCTCTGGAAGCAAAGTTATTCAAATTCAGCCTAAGTGTCACATAATCGTGGTCAGAGAATGTACAGGGTTTGATTTCGCAGGAGCGAATCTGATCCTGTAGTAACCTAGGTATGTAAAACCGATCTAAACGCGAGCCAATTGTTTTATTACTATTGAGCCAAGTGAATTGGCTCGTGTTCGGGTGTAATTTCTGCCAAATGTCTATCAAATCAAAATCGTTTCTAAGGTTCTTAAGTTCTTCTTTGCCATCCAGATTACTCTCTGTGGATCCGTTCTTGTCACGTACATTCTCTACACAGTTGAAATCGCCACCCAAGATAACTTCGGCTCCGGGATAAAAATATTTATGAACCTCAGACAAAAATTCTTTCCTAGCGGTAATATCATTGGGAGCATAAATCGAAACAAAATTAATTTTAACCCGGTCTGATTGAACTAACACACTCATTACTCTACCGTCTGTATCATGTTGATATTCGATCACTTGTAAGGGACAATTTTTCTTGAAAACAATGCCTACTCCGGCGCTTTTTTCAGTGCCGAAACTCCAAAAACAAGGGCCCTGCCACTCTTTCTCGAAAGCGTAAGCTTTTTTCTGTCTATCTATGTGTGTTTCCTGTAATAACAGGATATCACTCTGGCAATTGGCTAATCCCGTTAAGGCAATTTCTCGTTTTTGTTTACTACCAATTCCCCTTACATTGATCGTTGAAACACACGGTAAAGTAATAGACGATCTGAATTATAATGTAGATAATAAAAATTAACTACTTGGAACTCTTAGCCGCTGGTCTTAGCTCACCTGACGAACTGTCAGATTCTTGTTTTCTTTTCGTGGCAGAGGGATCGGTTTCCATAACGGTTGTCGAGTTGGTGGTTTCTTTTTTTGCCCTGCTACGGCTTCGGTGGCTTGTAGGTATGGGTTCTGGGCGTGTTAGTTTTCGTCTTGTGTTTATCATAAAGGTCTCCGGGGTGATTGAGGGCTTTGACCTGAAGGGCTTTCTACCATGATCGACCAATGTCCAGTTGGAAAAATCGGCTAAAGATTTCTGGCTTTCTGGTGTGGGATTGGACCAATTAAATGTTGGTGTACCAAGCGTCTGCTCTTTTTCACTCGTTTCCGTTGTCATCTCTTCGATTTCGCCTGTTGCTTCGGTTTCGTTTTTTTCGGTATCGGCTGGTTGTTGTTCTAGGGAGTTATCCGGGGTTGCTGATTTGGCTGGAAATACGGGTTGTTCAGTAGCTGGAGTGTTGGTTTTCTCGACAGCCTTTTGTTGTTCCGGTTTTGTATTAGCTGTTTCCCCCTGTCCAATTAGTTCATCGTCTTCGATTTCAGCCTCACGATCCCTTCTTGGTCTTCTACGAAACTCTGGAAATCGGAATATCTGGGCCCAAGTGCCTTCACAGTCCCTGGCGATATGGTCGTCTTTACCGCACAGTTTACACGTTAGGCCATACGGGCATTCTCGGCTTTTGTGGCCAATTTCCCGGCAATTGTAACATACTTCCACTCTGCAATCTTTAGCAATGTGGCCGGTTTCACCGCAGTTACGGCAGCTCTTGACTTGGCCTTCGTAAAAGATTATTATCTGGTGGTCGCCGACGTACAAGTAGGAGGGGAGGGATCTGCTCACCAGCATTCGTACTGTCCTCGTGCCCGTTTCTATCGCCGTTCCTTGGTACTTGTCACGGCGTATACCATATACATGGCCGTACGGCTTTAGGGTGTTTACCAGTATGTCGTCTGGGACTTCATAAGGCGTATACATCAATTTCACGTATCGTGTGACTCCCTCGACGCTCTTGGTAAGGTAGGGAATCCCGTTGACCTGGAGTTGACCTCGAGACAGAAATCGTTCTTTCGTTTCCTCTGTGTTAAACGTAATAACACAATCACCATTTCGTTCTCGCTGTACACACTTCACGTCTTCAACATCATAATCGTCTTCAAATAAACTTTCGAAAATTTCTCGGGGATTCGGTCGTTCACCAAGAACCAGTCCGGTACTGATTCTTCAGCTTGTTAAACATGGCTTCGCAAAGTCGTAAACTACTTTACGAAGTACCTGGCGTCGCTTACACCACACTGACGATTGCGAGATCGGCCGCCAAACCGTAGAATTTCGGGACAAACGGGATTCCCGAAACGGGGCCGAGTCCCTAAGATAAACACGAGTTACAAAAGAGAGGAAAATATGACTAAGACCCGATATAGCACGAGGGCTAACACACGGATCTTAGCCAAAAGGCCGAGAAGCGATGCCCTTCCTTCTCCAGAATGGGGGACGCCGTCGCCAAAAGGCGCACTGGCCATGTGGGAGCTAGAGCACAAAACAACGACAAATCTGCGTGTGCACTATACTATGGCACGGTACGGCAATCGAGCAAGGCCGTGCGGCAAGCACTAGTGATGCACTGTCAGTCAGTGCTGCCTGACAACCACGTTTTTGACATGTTTTCCAACTTGCCCAACTCTCCCCCGAATGCCCCGAAATGTCTCGAAGCCAACGCAACCATTCTACGAAGCTCCCCTATAAAATAGATTCTAGTGACCTCCAACTTCTGTCTACGGCCATACCATCGGGAAAACACCGGTTCTCGTCCGTAAAAAGTGCGTGTTTTGCATGTCGATAAGTCCACAGGGGGGTTTCCCTCGCCGTCAGTATCAACAGCAAAACACGGTTGTAAGTTCGGTCGTTGTAGTATTTGTTCCTTGTGTATCTGTCTTGTCCATCGGTATGGTATTGCTCGTAGTATTTCGTCGTATTCCCGTGCAGTTTGTTGTACCGTTCGTGTTTGTCGCTGTTCGTGGTGTTCGAGGATTTCGTGTATTGCTCTAACGGGCATGAAACCCGGTATTGCAACATAACACACGTCTTTGAGTTGTGTTAGTCCGGCTGCTATCCAGCCGGAGTGGAATAGCGGCTTGTCATTTTTGTTTATCAGTTTGTTTCTAAACAGTGGTTCGTCGAGTATGTCTGTTAGTGTAACTGGGGTATGTGTTCGTGTTCTGTGTTGTTGATGGTTGTGCCAGGCGGTTAGTAATTCTTTGTGATATGTAGGTATATTATTATCTATTTGTTGTAGCGTATATTCTAGTGCGAGTGTCAGTTTTCCTAGTTTCATGTTCGAAACTCGGAGAAAATGTGCGGTGAAGTGTTTCCAGTGTGCCGTTTCAGCCGTCAGTAATCGTCGCATTGTATTTAGTCGCAGTGCGTGTATTTTCGTTTGTATTCTGTGTATGTTGAAACCCCCTTCCTCTAGCGGTAGGGCGAGTATGTCTCGGTTCGTCAGTGGGTGTTTGTTGTTCCAGAAAAATCTGTATATGTCGCGTGATACCAGAGTGTCGAAGTCAGTAATCCGTTTATTACAAGGGCTTTGCCCTTGTAACTAAGGTCTCGGTGTTGCCATGCGTCGATTGTGTTGTTTAGTTTCTGTATTTTCGGTTCGAGGTTTCGTCGCGTACAGTCTATGTTACCAAAGTAAAGTCCTAGTATTTTGTGTGGTATGTAGTCGTTGTACCAGTCAAAGTCGTGGATTTGGTCGGTTCTGTTTGCAAAGGCCCCAGACCAGAGACCTTTGCATTTGTCTCTGTTAATTTGTGCTCCTGAGGCCCGTTCGTATAAGTGAAATGTCTTGAATGCTTCGTTAATGGAGTTGTCGTCTGTCAGCAGTAAGGTTGTATCGTCGGCGTATTGTGATATTTTTACTTCAGTCTGTGCGTTTGGCGGTCGTAGTCCGTGAATGTTTTTGTTTGCTCGTATGTGTAAGGCTAGTATTTCCGCTGTCAGTACGTATAGTGGCATCGACAGGGCACATCCCTGTCTCAGTCCACGTTCTAAGTTTATGAATGCGGATAGCCAGCCGTTGGTTTTAACGGAGCTGGCCACCGAATTGTATAGTAGTTTGATCCACCGTATAAAATTTGGTCCAAAACCGAATTTTTCCAGTGTCTTAAACAAAAAGTTGTGCGAAACACGGTCGAAAGCTTTCAGTTGGTCAATTGTGATTAGCGCTAGTGGTGTGTTTGTTTCGTTCGCGTAGTTGATTGCGTCTCTAATTAGGCTTGTGTTGTCGTTAATCGTTCGTCCTACTATGCATGCAGTCTGGTCTGTGTTGATTATCATCGGCAGTATGTCTTTCAGTCGATTTGCGAGCGCTCTAGTTAGTATTTTGTAGTCTGTCGTCAGTAGAGTTATCGGTCTCCAGTTTTTCAGTCTAGTTCTGTCGTCTTTCTTAAACAGCAGAGTAATAACTCCCCGTCTTTGTGTTATTGTCAATAGTCCGTGTTCGAATGCGTAGTTGTATACTTTAGTCAGTTCCGTTCCGATTATGTCCCAAAAATGTTTGTAGAAGTTAGTCGTGAGTCCGTCTATCCCGGGGGATTTGTTCTGTTCCATTGAAGTCAGTGCTGATTTCAATTCGTGTTCAGTAATCAGTCCTTCGCAGGTATCGCGTGCTTCGTCTGTCAGTTTCGGTGTTTCTATGTTTAGTAGTTCGCGTTCTGCCTGTTCGTCTGTTGGTTCTGCTGTGTAGAGGTCTTTGTAAGAGTGATATGTTTCAGTAATTATTGCATGTGGTTCAGTGATTGTGTCGAGATTGTCTCTTGTTAGTATTTTAATCGTTTGGTCGGCTTGTCGTCGTTTTTCGAGGGAGTAAAAGTAGCGAGTGCTTTTTTCTCCCTCTTCAGTAAATTGTGCTTTGGTCCGTATTTTCAGTGCGTCTAAGTCGTCTAAGTCAAATTGTTTGAGTTTCTGTTTTGCAAGTAGGTATTGTTCTATATCTGTTGTTGATCCGGTCGCTGCTTTGTCATGCAGTCTTTGTAGTTGTCGCTCTAGTTGTGCTCGTTCGTGTCTTTGTGCTTTTCGTCGGTTAGTACTGCGGTTAATTGCTATTTGTTTAAAGCGGTTTTTGGCCTTGTCCCACCAGATTAGTGGATTAGTATAGTTGTCTTTTTTTGTTAGCCAGTATGTCCAAAAGTTTTTGATGTCTTCGTCTAGTAATATGTCTGTTAGTAGTTGATTGTTAAAATGCCAGTAGCCTTTCCCTCGCCTCTGCTGAGCAAAGTCCACTGACATCGTGATACTGTCGTGGTCCGAGTGTGCGTACGGTTGTATCGTGGCGGTCGTAATGTTAGGCGTCAGAGTTTTGTTAACTAGAAATTTGTCAATGCGTGTTCTAATCAAGTTGTTGTTTGTCGGATTTCGTCCTGTCCAAGTGTAGTTTCGTTTGTCGGGATTTCGGTCTCTCCATATGTCTGTTAGGTCGTGTTTATCAGTGATCGTATTCAGTATTGTTGTGGCAGTCTGTCTAGCTTGGGGGTTTCCCCCGAACTTGTCGAGTCGTACGTTTGTTATGCTGTTGAAGTCGCCTCCAATTATGTTGTTATGTTCTGTCGATATGTACTTGTCTAGGTCTAAAAAGAATTTTCGTCTTTCAGTATCAGTTCGCGGTGCGTAAATGTTCACTAGGTTTATCGTGTTATCGTCAATGTCCAGTAGAGTGTTTATTACATTGCCTGTGGTATCATGTTGTGTTTGTCGTATGTTACATTCCAAGCGCGGGTGCAGTAAAATGGCGACTCCGCGTGCTGTCTCAGTCCCGTTACTAAATAAAACCTCCCCATCCCAGTCTCGTTTTATGTCATCTTGTAAGTCATTTGTCCAGTGAGTTTCTTGTAGTAAAATAATATCGTATCTGTTGCGTTTCAGTAAACTAAAAGTAGTGGTTCGCCGGTCTGGTGAGCGGAGCCCTTGGGCATTTATGCTAATTAAAGTGAAAATAATTAATTGTAATATGTACTTGAATGTAAAATAATTATTCTGGTGAGAGTGGTTTGGAGCTAGTGTTTAAGTTTAAGGTTTAAAGTTCTGATACATTACGAGCGTTCTGCAGTTTTTTGTTTGCTATGCTTACGTGATTCTGTAGGGAAGTTTGGAGTTGGTTTGTATTTTCCTCGTCGGTTTACTAGTGTGAAATCGTCTTCGTCTGTGCTGGAGGTTGTGGGGGCGTGTTCGCGTTTACGGTTTATCTCTTGCTGTTGTTCCGTCATTTCTTGGTCGTTTGTGTCCGCATTGTCTTGTGTTTGTGGGGGCTGTGGGGTATTCTCGATTACTTCTTCTTCTTGGGTCAGTTGTTCTGTCTCTGTTTCGGTTGTTGCGGGTTCAGTTGAGTGGTGTTCGGTTACGGTCTCCGTGTGTTCGTCTTGTTCTTCTTCTGGTGCATTCTCTGGGCAATTTCTTGCGATGTGGCCTGTCTTGTCACAGTTCCTACAAATGATGTTTGGGCAGACTCGGGAGGAGTGGCCCTCTTCCATACAGAGCCGGCAGATCGGCTTCTGGTTGGAGTGAATGATTTTACACCACTCGTTATTTATCTTCAGTGAGTAGGGAATGCTAGGCGAGTGTAAGATCATTTTTACTAGGCGGTTGCCGTTTTCAAGCCCGGCGAGCTCATGGTCTTTCTTATACTTGAGTCGTATTATTTCCGATTTTAGATCCCCGTATCTACTCAGTGTATTTACAACTTCCTCGTCCTCCACATAGGCTCAGAGGCCCATGATCGATACGTTTGTATAGTACCCTTGTGGTGGTTGGCAGACTACGTGTAGGTTCAAGATGTCAATGCCCGATTCGATGATGCTCTCTGCATGCTCTTCCTCCTTAAGTTCAATTAAGTACTCTCCAGCTCTCAGCTCTTGTACTACTGCCAGGGCTCCTTCCCCGAATTCCTCTTCTATTTTGCTTTTGATATCTCTCAGTGGCGTTTTGTTCGGGGTCTGAAAGATGACGGTCTTACTCTTGCGGTTCGCCATGGCGGCGAGCCGTGAGCCTTGAAGTTTTGGTTGCTCCCTAGCTTTCGGGTTTTCGTCCGATTGCTAAATGTTTTCCAAATTTCGGGGCTCTGTATAGTTATATTGTGATTTCTCACTTGTTTGGGCTCGGATGGCCCCTACGGCAGTGTGATTTTCTCAGATTATCGGGAGCGGACGAGAACCGGTGCTTTCCCGATGGTATGGCCGTAGACACTCAATACCAGTACAAGCTGTACAAACAGAGAGGCACACAATACTTTTTTCACTATGACTGGTGTATA
The DNA here is from genome assembly GCA_030867875.1 of Actinernus sp. WN-2022. NCBI lineage: Eukaryota > Metazoa > Cnidaria > Anthozoa > Actiniaria > Actinernidae > Actinernus > Actinernus sp. WN-2022. Next base: position 7,190,803 of record JAOWCC010000237.1, read on the forward strand.
GGGGAAGCCCTAGCTAAGCTGACAGGAGAACAGCTAGTATTTACAATATAAAATAGTAAGAAGACTGACCAGAAATCATTGAAAAATTTCTGGAATGTTTTTAGGAATAAATCACAAGGATAGACAAAGATAGACAATAAAAACAACTTTGACCGGAAAAATATGAAGAAAAACAGATAACAAGGAAACTGTGGAGCGGCAAAGTTGTCAAAACTTCGCTGCTCGATAGTAGAAATGACTGAAAATTCCCAAAAAATATTTTGCTCCAAATAGAGAGTAAATCACAGGATAGAGAAAGATAAGCAAGGCAAACAAATTTGACCGGAAAAATATGAAGAAAAACTGATTATAAAGAAATTGTGGAGCGACAAAGTTGTTAAAATGTCGCTACCCGTTAGTAGAAATGACTGAAAATTCGAAAAAATATTTTTGCTCCAAATAAGGAGTAAATCACAGGGCAGACAGAGATAGGTAAGATAAACAACTTTGACCGGAAAAATATAGAGGAAAAAAGATTATAAGGGAACTGTGGATCGGCAAAGTTGCTAAAACTTTGCCGCTCGATGGAGCAAATAACACTAGCTAGCAAATAGTCAAAAACAAACATGTAAATAGAAACCAAAAACAAAGTATACTATACAATTGTAAAACAGAATGAAACAACAAAACCATGTACAATGAATCGATGTAAACAACAACTATATGTAAAATTGTAAATAAAAACGGCTCATATTGAGCTATTTAGAAAAAAAAAAAAAAACGGTTCTCGTCCGATCACCGAAGTTAAGCCCGATCGGGCGAGGTTAGTACTTGGATGGGTGACCGCCTGGGAATACCTCGTGCTGTAGGCATTTCATTTTTGCTCTGCTTGCTGCTGCTTGCTGCTTGCTTTCGGCGTCTTCTCTTCTATCCCCCCCCTCCCCGCTATTTGGAGGGGCGCTACTACTTTTTTTTTAATCTAGAAAAAGAAAACCAATAAACAGCGTTTCAGAACGAGGCCCGATCGAACAAGCGATAACGATTCACTCATTACAACACTCACGTCATGATAGCGCAGTAGTTTCCTCTGCATGCACGACGCTCTGACACTAATCGGCTTGTGTTGTCGTCGTTGTATATGTTGGTTGTTGTCAGAGTCTGATGAGTCTATGATGTGTGGGCGCTTGATGCTTGTGTTATTTGTTTCCATTTTTTCTTCTGTGTTGGGCTCCGTAAATAAGGATGTAGATTGCTCTGTTTCATAGTCTTGTGTGTCTTGAGTGTTAGTGGGCGTTTTGTTTTCTGTCGTGTCTCCAGTGGGGGTTTCTTTCGTGTCTTCGGTATTTTGTGTCGTGTCTTCGGTGTTTTCGACATCTTGTTCTGTGCTGGTTTCGGTCGTGTTATCAGTCTTTGTGAAGCCCTTTTGCGGGCAATCGTGGCTCATGTGGCCGTTCTCGCCACATGATCGACACTGTATTTTTGGGCAACGCCGTCTTGTGTGTCCCAGTTCGTCGCACTCACGGCAAACAGGCTTTTGGTTGGTATGTATGATCCGGCACCATTCTCCGCTGATTTTAATGGAGTATGGGATGGTCGGGCTAGTGAGAACCATCCTCACCATTCGGTTTCCGTTTTCCAAGCCTGCTAGGTCATGGTCCGTTTTGTATTTGAGTCTGATAATCTCCCCTTTAATTTCTCCGTAATTTTCTAGTGCTGTTATGACTTCGTCATCTTCTATGTAAGCCCGAAGGCCCATTATGCTCACATTTGTGTAATAGCCCTGCGGCGGGTGGCATGGCACGTGGAGCGTGTCGAAAGGGAAGCCTCCTTCGATCAGGTTTTCCGCGTGGTCCTTCTCTGTAAATTCTACAAGGAATTCTCCGGATCGTAATTCTTGGACGACAGTGACGGTATCTTCCCCAATTTCCCTGACTATGGCGGCTTTTATGTCGCCAGCTTTAAGTGTAGACGGCGTTTTGAATGTAACGCTTCTAGCTTTCCGGTCAGCCATGATGGCGTGCCGGTGAGCGTAGTCTAAAACCTTAACTGGTCGAGCACCTAGGGCAGGACGCCACTAAATGCTCGCCGAAAACTTTTCGTAATCACTTTAACTAGCGTTAAGAGTAATTTTGGCCACCCGATGGCCTCTACGGTAGGCGGATTTTTCGTGATGCTCGGGAGCATTATTAAAAGTCTATATTGACATAATAACTGTATTACCGTGTTCAATTAAGCGATCATTTGTCAGGCGTTTATGTAGAACTTTACTAGGACCACTGATCACTTAACAGAAAACGGGTATAGTTCTAAGGGCTAGGCTATATACAATAAATGATATACGAATTTGTATACACTTGATCTTAGCCAAAAGGCCGAGAAGCGATGCCCTTCCTTCCCCAGAATGGGGGACGCCGTCGCCAAAAGGCGCACTGGCCATGTGGGAGCTAGAGCACAAAACAACGACAAATCTGCGTGTGCACTATACTATGGCACGGTACGGCAATCGAGCAAGGCCGTGCGGCAAGCACTAGTGATGCACTGTCAGTCAGTGCTGCCTGACAACCACGTTTTTGACATGTTTTCCAACTTGCCCAACTCTCCCCCGAATGGCCCGAAATGTCTCGAAGCCAACGCAACCATTCTACGAAGCTCCCCTATAAAATAGATTCTAGTGACCTCCAACTTCTGTCTACGGCCATACCATCGGGAAAACACCGGTTCTCGTCCGATCACCGAAGTTAAGCCCGATCGGGCGAGGTTAGTACTTGGATGGGAATACCTCGTGCTGTAGGCATTTCATTTTTGCTGCTTCTTGCTGCTTCTTGCTGCTGCTTGCTGCTTGCTTTCGGCGTCTTCGCTTCTATACCCCCCTCCCCGCTATTTGGGGGGCGCTACTACTTTTTTTTTAATCTAGAAAAAGAAAACCAATAAACAGCGTTTCAGAACGAGGCCCGATCGAACAAACGATAACGATTCACTCATTACAACACTGACGTCATGATAGCGCAGTAGTTTCCTCTGCATGCACGACGCTCTGACACTAATCGGCTTGTGTGTAACAGTAACAGTAACAGTAAATTTTATTTGACCCATAAATTACAAAAAGAATACATGAGAATTTCAAATTACATAAATGAACAAACAAAATTGGGTACAGGAGATGCAAAAAAACCATAAGGGCTTGTCAAAGCTGGACCTCCTTGTTTAAAGAGATGACAAAAACGTTAGAAAAATGCAGGTCGGCAAGGCACACAAGTACAGGACGTGTACACACATGCAGAAAACAGACAAACAAAGAATATATGGATGAGAGCTTGAGAGATAATAAATTATTATTATAGATACAATAGAAAAGAACACAAGAGGTTTAGTAATTATCAACAAAAGACTTCTTTAGATGTTTTTTGAATAAAGACAGATTTAATGATTTCATTGGTTCGTCTATTTGATTCCAGACTTTTGGCCCCTGGAATCGTATATTAAAAATGCCATAATTAGTACGTGTTTTTGAGAGAGCAAATGAGGACTTGGAGGCCAGTCTAGTATTGTATTTATGTATATTCTTGATTGGAGTGAAAAAGTTATTAAAAGCTGAGGGCAAGAGATGATGATAAAATTTAAACATAAAGATTGCTGTATGTAACTGAATGAGGTCATAAAGTTTAATTATATGTAAAGACTTAAAAAGAGGATTGGTATGCTCTGTGAAGGAGGAGAAAGTCATGATACGAAGTGCCCGTTTCTGGAGAAGGAATAGAGGTTTAATATTAGAATCATAAGTATTTCCCCAGGCAATTAAATTATAAGAAAGGAAAGGATGTATGAGAGCATAATAAAGATTAACTAGAGTACTGCTATTTACGAAGTATCTAACTTTTGAGATTAATCCGATGTTCCTTTTCAATTTTTTCATCACATGATTAACATGGCATTTCCAATTTAAATGTGAGTCTAACATTATTCCCAAGTACTGAATACATTTTTCTTCTTTTAAATATTTATTATCAATAACCAATTTAGGTATAAAGGTACGTTTCTTTTGAGGTGGGTGAAAAATGACGAAATTGGATTTGCTAATATTGAGAGATAATTTATTGGCACTAAGCCAAGTTTGTATACTTTTAAGTTCATTATTTAATACAGATTCAAGCAAAGTCAGACTTGTATTAGCATAGAACAGATTAGAATCGTCAGCAAAAAGGTGAAAGTCTAGAATTTTAGAACAGAGATTAAAATCATTAATATACAATAGAAACAATAAAGGGCCAAGAACTGACCCTTGAGGAACTCCACAAGAGATGGGAAGGTGTTCAGAAGAAGCGCTACCTATTGAAACGAATTGCTTTCTGTTACTGAGGTATGAAGAAAACCAGTCTTTAGCTACACCACGTATACCATAATGATCTAGTTTATCTAATAAAATTGAGTGATTAACCGTATCAAAAGCTTTACTCAAATCAAGGAATATTCCACAGGAAAAAAATTCAATTGCAGTTTGTATTTTATCAATTATACATAAAATAGCATGGTCTGTAGAATGACTTTCTCTAAAGCCAAATTGCTTATTATGGAGAATATTCTTTTTAGTCAAGAAATTCATTAATCTTTTATACATTAATTTTTCCAAAATTCTATTAAAAATTGGCAAAAGAGATATTGGACGATAATTATTTAAGGAAGTTTCTGAGCCCTTTTTGAACACTGGAAGAACCCGTGCAACTTTGAAATGGTCAGGTACTATGCCTAATGAAAAAGAGCAATTATAAAGAATCTCTAAAGGTTTAGAAACTAAGTCCTTTAGAAGCTTTAAGATTTTCGTAGGAATACTAAAAGGGCCAGATGCTTTACTTATATTTAAGCTAGAAATTTCATTCTCAATCTGAGAGGAAGAAGTAGGAAATAGAAGAAAACTCCCAGGGTCTTTAGGTGGTAAATAATGAGTGGGGTGCACATCAACAGGTGGAATATTAGACAATTGGTTACCAATATTAACAAAGTAATTATTAAACTCATTAGCTATGTATTTAGTTGCAGTTATTTCAATATTGTCAATGATCAATTTAGTAGGTGTAGATGGGTTTTGAGGTTTTGTTGAAATTATTTGTTTAATACCTAACCAAGTCTTTTTACTATTATTTGAATAAACAGAAAAGTATTCATTATAATATTGTCTTTTACTCAGTCTAATTAGATGATTAATCTTATTACGATAGTGACGTAGTTTAGATGCATAATATTCTGACTTGGTCTTGATGAATTTTTTAAACATTTTATTTTTTATTTGTATCGAAACTCTAATACCTGCAGTCAGCCAGGGTTTACTGTTAACTTTCTGTTGCCGTCTTGATATTTTTTTAAGTGGTATATGTTTATCAATAAGTTCAGAAATCTTGGTGTGGAAACCATCAAATAGACTATTAGGATCATGGCATTTGGAGAGTATTTCTCTCCAATCAATAGATTTTACTTCATCATACAAGGCTGATTCATTCAATTTGGAGTAATCTCTTATGAAGATAGTAGATTTAGTACGAGTGGAGAAAGGTTTACAAAATATTAAAAAGTTTGGAAGATGATCAGAAATATCATACATCAGATTACCACTAATTACTCTATGATCAACAGAATTGAAAAAAATATTATCTATTAGAGTAGCAGAATGTGAGGTATTCTAGGCATTCTTAGTACTACATTCGTATTGTTGTACTGCGATCGTATTATTCACTAACGCGCACTAGAAGACAAGAGAATTGGATACAAGTTGGTTGTTCGGGGACGAGCGCGAACGCAGGTCCCCACTACCAGAAATTATACGCTCGAGTTACCCACATTTGGGGTAATCGCAGGGGTCAACCCAATCGAAGTGCAATGAAAGGGCCTCGCCCTGAGAGGACTGCCTTCATGATCACAGTTGCCTCCCGCGTCAGGTAAGTATGACTTGCCTAACGCACGGTAAAATTACCTCGCGTCCGTGACGGTCGTATTCCATGTGGGAGCGCGACGACGACGACCCGTCCGTGCCTCACCCCCTTCCGTGCCACATACTTGTACCACCCTGTACGTTATCTGTAAAGGAAAAGGATTTGTTCGTCCAGTTAATAGGGATGTTGGGTTCTTCCCAAAGGGAAGGGGGCCATACTCGGAGGTAGTGCAATACCGAGACGACCCGTGGCTGGGACGAGGCAAGCCTCTTTTCCACAGCCTAATTCCAAAAATCAGTTTAATATATGAGCTACTCAATGAGCAGCGTATCAGATATTAAGCTGATAAGAACAGATTTTTTTTGTTTTTTGTTTATTTCAACGCTGATCTAATTCTAGAGTACATCAGTTATCGGTGTTGCATGTAGCAAAGTCTGATTAAAGTGATCATATTGTTCATAGGTTGCCTCAAGGCAAAGTTCATGTGGAGTAAATGCCAAGCTAACAGTGTTCATAGATTCATAAGTTAAAGATTATGCTGTCATCTTTCATTGATACTATTACCATAGGAACGCACCAACTCTTTTTGAACTCATATCCGGAGAGCCGGTGTTTATCCACCTTTATTCGCAGGGTGATGTCATTCTTTATTGACTGTATGATTGGTGCATGAGCAATATTGCTAGCATTTCTAAACGTTGCTCTATTTCTATAGTACCAAATCCAGTAGAGAACAGTTTTAATTAAATACAGAGCTTGCCTTTTGGCATTAGATGTCGTTACATTTAAGTTTAGTAGTATAACGTGAGACTTGTCCGGGACAAAGTCGTCAACCAAGCGCTTAATAATTGGTTTGAAATAAGCCCATACTCGTCTAGTCCGTGGGCATTGAACAAAACAATGTTCAATTGTTTCACTTTTTCTACACAACGCCCACTTTTCTTCTTTAATATATCCCCAGTGTTTGAGGTTGTATCTGACTTTGACTCCTCGATTTACTATGAGCCATTTTTCTTGTTTTCCGTAATCGGGTCTCGAACATCGGTCCAGTCCACGCGGGTGCCCCATCGCCGGAGGGGGTCAGTGGGCGTCCGAACGGCTCGGACCAGGTGCTCGTAGACCACTTTTGTACTCGAGTTTGTACAAAAGTTCGGATTTTCCTTTATTATCGTAACGCAAGTTTCATACGACTTGGTGATGACGACTGCATATGGTGATTTGTTATCTTTGAGGTGGGCCCAATTATTGTTACACGAAGCGAGTTGCCGTCCGGCGAAATATCGCGTCAAATAATACCCCTTATGTGGTCTAGCCTGTGCTAGACTCTTTATTATAGTGTTGATCCTAAGTGCTAAACACTTGCTACTGATCTCGACTAAACCAGTGCCGCCTTCATTGTAAGGGCAGAAAATCGAGGTCCGTTTGACCGGTTCGATTCTGCCGCCCCACAAAAACGGGAAAACAAGCTTATCGTATCTGATTTTAACCCATAGCGGGAGGTTCAGAACTTGGGCCGCGTACCAAAATCTACTAGCACCAAAAACATTCACTATCATCGTTTTGCCTACAAAAGATAAATCCCGTTGTTTCCATAATGATAGTGTTTTCTCTAGTTTTTTAAGTTTTGGTGTCCAATTGTCAGTATCTACATCGCCTTGACTAAAGACGATCCCAAGTATTCTAAGCTTGGTTACCCATTTGAGGCCATGTGGTCGGTCCTGCCTGTTCCGCCAAGCCCCGAGCCACATGGCCTCTGTTTTACTTCTATTAAGACGAGCACCTGAAACTAGTTCATATTTGTGTATCGTTGTGAATAAAGCCTTCAATGAGTTGTCGGTCTTTATAAAAGCAGTCGTGTCGTCTGCGTATTGAGCAACCTTAAATTGTGCTCCTTGAGCCCCAGGTAACAAAAATCCTTTGATGTTTTTGTCAGCTTTGATAGAGCAGCCAATTACCTCTGCTACTAAAACGTACAGCAGTGGCGAGAGGGGACACCCCTGTCTCACCCCTCTATCTAGTCTGATCGTGTCAGTAAGGCTATTGTTGACTAAGACCTGGCTTCGTGCTCCACTATATAATATGTTGATCCATCGACAAAATGAGTCCCCGAAACCTAATGTGTGGAGAACTCGACTCAAAAACTCTCTGTCTACTCGGTCGAACGCTTTTTCTTGGTCTATACTTATTAGTATCCCTGTCTCGTTAGTTCTGTCATTGTGGTCTAGAATGTCATGAATCAACATAAGATTACTAGAGATCAAACGTTCTGGAATAGAACACGTTTGATCTACAGAAACGATAGTATCTAATACACCTCGAAGCCGGTTTGCTAATATTTTAGCGGCAAGTTTGTAATCACTGTTAAGCAAGGAAATTGGGCGCCAATTTTTTAGCTCGCGTTTTTCATCTTTCTTGAATAATAATCTAATGATGCTCTCCCTTTGGGAGGGTGTGAGGTGTCCCAGGTCGAAAGCCTCATTCAAAACTCGAACTAGCCATTTTCCTATCAATGGCCAAAAACGTTTGTAAAACTCTACCGGTATGCCGTCGTTTCCGGGGGTCTTACCAGATGTACTTGTCTTAAGTGCTAATAAAATATCGCCCTCGGTGAATGTCTCTGTCATGGTCGCTTAAACGGTCTTTTAGATTTTCTAATAATTCGTCTTGGTATGTTTTATTCGTCTGTTCCTTGGTGTATAGTTGCTCATAAAAGTCTTTAACAGTTGATCTAATTTCGGATTGCTCAAATACTTCCTTACCGTTTTTATTAAACAAACTATGCATGTGGTTGGCATCAGCTCTCTGTTTCTCGAGGCCTAAGAAAAACTTGGTGGGCTTCTCTCCCTCCTCGATCCACTGGGCTCTACCTCTAATTTTAGTCCCTTCTAAGCGTCGGGTCATTATCGCCTGTAGAGCCACTTCTAGTTCGTGGATCTCGTTAGAATTCTGTTGACCATTAGCGAAACGTGTTTTAGCTTGAATCAGCGTTTTTGTCAATCTATTATAATAATAATAATAATATGTCTTTATTATACATTGATATTGTACATATCAGATGTTACAAAATGAAAATGAAGATAAGAAGGTAATATTAAAAGCTACCATATAATCATACATGGATATCTAAAATAGGACAAAAATTGAATTAAGAAACTAGGTTATACTTAAAAATTAATCTATTTACAAAACTACCTTTAAAACGCTCTGTATTAACTTTAGGATATACGGCGGTTTGTTTTCTAAGCCTTCGAGAGGACTGCTTAACCGTAGGCAACAGTGATCGTAATGGATGATTAGAAATAGAGTTAACTTTGTTAAAAATGTGTCGGTCACTTTTCTCTAAAAGATAATGAATGTTAATAAGCTCTGAAGAGTACTTTCTCTTATGGCATCTTTTAAGAAAGCGCTGTACTGTGGTAAGGTCGGATTCACTAGAGCCATAGACAGATAAACCGTAAGTTAATTTAGGTAGGATGAGTGATTTAAAGAGATGGTCGAGTTACTTTTGGCTACACCCTTCCTTTCGAAGAGTTCTAATAATAAAAAGGCACTTATTTGCTTCTTTGAGTTTAACAATTTTGCGACCTGTCTTGAATCCTGGACTTCAGATTGTCCCACCAGTCGCATAACGTTACAAAATTCCGTTCTTTTGTGATTTCTATTTTAATTAACGTTTCGATAACTGCACAGTACTCTGCGTCTTTCAATACGGAGGTATTCAGTCGCCATAATGGGGGGCTTCTAGTTCCCATCCCTTCTATATTAAATGCCACCTGCACCATATCGTGATCGGAGAAAAGGCAGGGTAATGTTCTGCATTTCTCTATTTTAACATTTGTACCCTTACTGATATATGCTCTGTCAAGACGTGATGCAATTGTTCTATCTTTGTTCATATATGTAAACGAGTTTTCGTTCGGGTGTAGTAGCACCCAAGGGTCCACTAAGCCGTAAACGGTGATTTTAGAGCCTTTAGCTCTTCTTTACCCGCTAAAACCGCCGTTGTGGCGTGACCGCGTTTGTCGCACTCTCGTTCTACGCAATTAAAGTCGCCAGCAATTATAACTATGGATCCTGGATAAAAATACTTATGAGTTTCCTTCAAAAATTGCTGTCTTTCTGTAATATCAGTTGGGGTATAAACATTCACTACATTAATCCGTGTGTTGCCGTACCTTAGTAAAACACTCATAACTCTTCCATCGGCGTCGTGTTGAAAACAAACCATCTCTAGAGGTGAGTTTGCTGTCAACAAAACACCGACCCCACAAGACTTTTCGGTGCCAAAAGACCAAAAACATTTGCCATTGAATTCTCGCTGAAAGGCGTCTGCCTTTCTCTTACTGTTTATAAATGTTTCCTGTATGCATACAACATCATTGTTTAATCTGTTTAGCTCCTCCATGAGGGCAGCGCGCTTATCAGGCTTCCCTAAACCACGAACATTCAAAGTTCCTAGCTTAAGGAAGGTTAAGGGTTATGAATGCTAGAATACCTTAAACATTTTTCCGATTACGCTTCTTCCTGCAGGTTCGTTTGCTAGGAGAGGGTGGAGGATGGTCAGGGGTAGGTTTAGGTGTCGGTTTCTCGTCGTTAGTCGGTGTGCCATCAGCGGATCTTACGTCGTCGGATTTCAAATCGCCAGAACTGATAGACGATTCCCTGCTGCGTTTTGAACTGACGGATGTTGTGTCATTGAAGTCAAGGACCATTGGTTCTGTGGCGGCGCTGTGGGTGGAGTCCTTTTTCTTGGTGCTGGTCACAAGAGAAGGCCTCGTCGCTTGTCTGCTAGGTGCGAAATTAAACAGATTCGTGGCTGGTACAAATGTAAATCCGGTGTTCTTATACTTGGTATCCTCCAGGGCGTCTAACAGATCTTGTGAGCTGTCGATCACTAACGGCGGACTTTGTTGCGATGGACTCGCCGATTCACTTGGGGCAGCTGGTGCTGATCCGCTCGTTGTGTCGGTAGGGGTGACCTCTTCAGACGTTTGTTGGTCGTTTGTATCGGTTGCTGCTGGTTCGGTGTTGTTTTCGCCATCTGGTTCCGGTTGTGTTGCTTCTGGGGCAGGAATGGTTCTTAGTATGCCGGGGATTCGCACTACGTCTGACCAGGATGCTCGGCAGTGGACCCTGATATGGTCGGTTTTCCCACACAGCGTACATCGGCGGGTCTCTTTACAATCTCTGGCGTAGTGGCCCTCCCCATGGCAGTTGGAGCAGAACAGCCTGTCACAATCTGAGGCCAGATGGCCAGCCTCGCCACACTTTCGACATGATTTCTCCTGTCCTTCGTGGATAATATAGATGGGTACATCCTTAATGTAGATATAACTTGGAACGGTGGTTTTTAGTTGCATCTTGTAAGAACGGTTCCCGTTATAGACTGTTCTTCCTGGGTATTTTGATCGGCGAACCCCTTTCACCTCGCCATATTTCGCCAGCAACGATGTGATTACATCATCTGGAACCTCCCATGGGCAGTTCTTGATTGTTACGAAAACATCACGCGTATCTAAATCAATAACAGCTACTGGCATTTCTCTAATCGTTATATGTCCACCTCTGACGAGCTGCTCCTTGGCAAGAAAACTTTCCAAAATGACAACGTAATTCTTGCTTCGCTGATCCAACTGCACACGTTAATTCCATTTCTACAACTCCATTACTATCAAGAGCGGCGAACATCTCTTCTGAAAGCACTTGTTCTCCAGGGAAGGCATCGCCTGTCAAGATTCTAACGCTCATACATCGGTTCGAGGAATCCATGGGAACCCTGTGGTGCCGGGAACCCTGTGGTACCGGGAACCCTGTGGTACCGCGGCCGAGTGGACCTGGAACGAGGACCCCCTTATAGACTTAGGGGTACCTAAACTAATCTAAGTTAGTGAGCCCGAGACGGGCGAAATGCTTCTCGGCTAAAAACTAGCCTAAACGTTGTGAAACGTCGTAGTGACGTCACACTCATAGTTAGCTTTTCATGAGTGTGACGTCACTAACTATGAGCAACATGGGAGATAGGCTTGCCGGAAACCTTGAAATTGTGGACGAATGGAACCCCCGATACAGGGCCAGGTCCTTAGAGACACAAGAAAACACAAAGAGAAGAGAAAGACCTAACACACTATCTTAGCCAAAAGGCCGAGAAGCGATGCCCTTCCTTCTCCAGAATGGGAGACGCTGTCGCCAAAAGGCGCACTGGCCATGTGGGAGCTAGAGCACAAAACAACGACAAATCTGCGTGTGCACTATACTATGGCACGGTACGGCAATCGAGCAAGGCCGTGCGGCAAGCACTAGCGATGCACTGTCAGTCAGTGCTGCCTGACAACCACGTTTTTGACATGTTTTCCAACTTGCCCAACTCTCCCCCGAATGCCCCGAAATGTCTCTAAGCCAACGCAACCATTCTACGAAGCTCCCCTATAAAATAGATTCTAGTGACCTCCAACTTCTGTCTACGGCCATACCATCGGGAAAACACCGGTTCTCGTCCGATCACCGAAGTTAAGCCCGATCGGGCGAGGTTAGTACTTGGATGGGTGACCGCCTGGGAATACCTCGTGCTGTAGGCATTTCATTTTTGCTCTGCTTGCTGCTGCTTGCTGCTTGCTTTCGGCGTCTTCGCTTCTATACCCCCCTCCCCGCTATTTGGGGGGCGCTACTACTTTTTTTTTTTTATCTAGAAAAAGAAAACCAATAAACAGCGTTTCAGAACGAGGCCCGATCGAACAAGCGATAACGATTCACTCATTACAACACTCACGTCATGATAGCGCAGTAGTTTCCTCTGCATGCACGACGTTCTGACACTAATCGGCTTGTGTGGAGCAGAGTGTTCGCTGTGTTGCTCTGTTCCTGTGTGAAAAGCATGCTGTCGGGGAGAGAATAAAATATGTTAGTCAGTACGAAAGCATGTACTGGACGAACAACGCGATACACATTGTGCGTCCTCCTGAGGAATGCGTGTTTGAAAACCAGCGTTGAGCCGTGAATTGGTTAAACGATTCGGTTTGTAGTCGAAATTGTTCCAACTACTCTCCCTAGTTCGTGCGTAGTGGTAGTCTAGCCACGTCAAGCACGAGCGAGTCATTCTAGTATTCTAGGCATTCTTAGTACTACATTCGTATTGTTGTACTGCGATCGTATTATTCACTAACGCGCACTAGAAAAGACGAGAATTGGATACAAGTTGGTTGTTCGGGGACGAGCGCGAACGCAGGTCCCCACTACCAGAAATTATACGCTCGAGTTACCCACATTTGGGGTAATCGCAGGGGTCAACCCAATCGAAGTGCAATGAAAGGGCCTCGCCCTGAGAGGACTGCCTTCATGATCACGGTGTTTCTGGCAGCTAGGCTAAGATGCCTGGCTTAACTTTATTACTTAATCAACTGTTAATTATGTTTACACTGGTATTGGAAATCTTATTGTTCTGTGATTTGTTATTCTTAGCTATTTCACAATCAAACGGTGAATTAAGTTACACGGATATTTGAATATTATTAGTGATCTGTATATTGAATCAGGGGTAATACTCTAAGTTACACGTGAATCACAAGTTTCTTATTATTCTCGATATGGCATAGGAGTCCATTGTGGGCCCATACAAAGTTATCTAATGGTCGGTTGTACGTCACTTGCACGTAATAATCTCTTCTTATAAACATGACAACATTGCCTTTAAAGTACTGGACAATGTCGGTTACTGGATTTTCATCGTTGTGAAAAATCATATTTCTATATCGCCAGATTGTGTACTTGGCAGTGTCGATTAAATACTTAATCACAATCGAAGTGCTACTTTTATCCGGTTGGAACGTAATAATACAGTTGCCTCCCGCGTCAGGTAAGTATGACTTGCCTAACGCACGGTAAAATTATCTCGCGTCCGTGACGGTCGTATTCCATGTGGGAGCGCGACGACGAACCGTCCGTGCCTCTCCCCCTTCCGTGCCACATACTTGTACCACCCTGTACGTTATCTGTAAAGGAAAAGGATTTGTTCGTCCAGTTAATAGGAATGTTGGGTTCTTCCCAAAGGGAAGGGGGCCATACTCGGAGGTAGTGCAATACCGAGTCGACCCGTGGCTGGGACTTTTCCACAGCCTAATTCCAAAAATCAGTTTAATATATGAGCTACTCAATGAGCAGCGTATCAGATATTAAGCTGATAAGAACAGATTTCTTTTTTCCATAGTGGGGGGTGAACCCCGTTTATTAGTATTAGATCTCTATCCTTACTTTACATGTTCTTACAGGATCTCAAGCATCAGTGTCTCTGGTATCAGTGTCTCTGGTATCAGTGTCTATATATTCATGGCAATGATATCACCAAGTCCATGGTCATTGACCTTCAGTCTGTAATGAATGTCTTGTTTTATCAAGTTAACTACTTCTTTTGCAGTTTCCTGCAAATTACTAAACGTGGCATGATTTCTGGCAATCCATACCCAGTATAGGATGGTCTTAATGAGATAACCTGCCTGGACCTGGAAAATCCCTTTATTTGTCGGGAAGTCCAGAAGAAATATGTTCTGTTCAGTTATGCTAAACTGGCCGGTTAACCGACTCAACATAGGTTTAAAAAACCACCACACGGCTTTAGCTCGCCGGCACTCCAAGAAACAGTGACTTATGCTTTCTGTTTTTCCACAGATCGCACATTTTCTGTTATCTGTTATATGCCAATTGGCTAACGTTTCCCTTACTTTGACTCCTCTGGTTAGGATGAGCCATAGCAAATCATCCTTCTTGTTCTCTGTTAATTCGTCTCTTACTTTTGGCCATAATTTACTGGGATTGCAGTCCCCATGTAAGCCCCAGTATCTTGGAATGCCTGGTTCTGTTTGAATTCTCTGAATCAGTTCTCGATATATTACTTTAGTGGTAGAGTGTACTGTCATACGCGTTATTTCTCTCACGATAGTGAGGCTACCTTTGAGATAATCGGTGGGTTGCGTTGCACTTGGAGTTAAGTTATCCCAATTAGATCTTAAAGGGGCGAGTTGGTGGCCCAAAACGTATTTTAGCAGGTAAAACCATTTACAAGGTTGTTCAGTATTGGCTTCATGTAAAACATTTACAGCTCTTATGGCCTTGCTCTTAGTTTCTAAATCTACTACTCCAAGGCCACCTTTGTTAAGCGAGTTATAAACCGTGGTGCGAGCAACTGGATTCATTTTACATCCCCAGAAATATGGCCATACAAGTTTGTTGTATGCTTTGCTCACCCACTCGGGTAGGGGCAAAACTCGGGCTGCATACCAAAACCTGCTAGCACCGATTACGTTAATGATTAACGCTTTGCCTATGTACGACAGGTCGCGCATGCGCCACATTGTTAAACATTTTTCAAGTTTGTGCAGCTTGGGTTCCCAGTTATCCTTTTCTACATTGCCATGGCCAAAAACGATTCCCAGAATTCTCATCTTGTTCACCCATTTTAGGCCATGTAGGTTGTCGGTACGGCATCGCCAACCGCCAATCCACATGGTCTCCGTTTTAGTCTTATTCAAACGTGCACCTGCTGCTTTTTCGTATCGTGAAACTACAACAACAACAACAACAACAACAACAACAATTTATTCACACTCTTTTAACAAATAGGAATTTTACAGTGAAAAACAGTTTGCTAAAATTAGAGTGCTGGGATGCCAGAAGTAGCTTAAATTAAACTAATCGAGTCTGGCACCCCAAAAATGTAGTAAGTTATATATGAGATTATTGGTCAGACAAGAAAACACGAACACACACACATTATACAAGTATAAGTCAGTCACTATTTACATTTAAATCAGACAGATACACGTACAAGCTGAAAGGAAGATCTATATTGTATATTTTAATATGATAAGGAGAGCACTAATATTGATTCAAAATCTGTTTAGTAAGACTTGATTTAAATAACTTTCTAGAATGTAGTGTCTTAATGTCTTCACAAATTGAATTCCAGGTTGTGACACCATTGTATCGTAAGCTGAATTTACCGTAATTTGTACGAACTTTTGGAGTATAATAAGTACATTTAGAGGCTAGTCTAGTATTATAAGTATGTACTTTTTTGATTGGAATGAAAAAATCTTTGAACATAGATGGAAGATTATTGTTGTAAAAGTCAAACATGAAAAGAGCAGTATGCAAATAAACCAAATCTTGCAATTTTAAAATATTCAACTTTGTAAAGAGGGGGCTTGTATGTGCATCAAATTGAGAAAAGGTAATAATACGTAATGGTTTCTTTTGAATAATGATTAATTTATTAAGTGTAGTAGCGTATGTATTTCCCCATGCAAGTAAGCCATAGGTAAAGAAAGGATATATTAATGAATAATATAAGTTAACTAAAGTACTTAAATTTACATAATGACGTATTTTCGTTAATATGCCAATCCCTCTTGATATTTTCTTTAATATTTCTTGAGTCTGGATTTTTCAAGACAAATTTGAATCAATCAAAATTCCAAGATATTTTACACTATCTTTTTGTGATAAGCGTTTGTTGTTTATAAATAGATCAATACCAAGGACTTTCTTCTGTGGGGGATGAAAGATTACAAAATGTGATTTTTCTATATTTAAAGATAACTTATTTGTATTTAGCCATGTATTAATATTAGTGAGTGTATTGTTGATGGTTGTCTTCAAAGAAGTGAGGCTTTTATTAGAAAATTTCAAATTTGAGTCATCAGCAAACAAGTGAAAATCACAGTCATGAGAAGAATTAACAAAATCATTGATGTAAATTAGAAATAATAATGGACCTAAAACAGAACCTGAGGAACTCCATAGTTTATTGGTTTATGACCAGAGACAATACTACCAATAGAGACGAATTGTTGCCTATTTGATAAGTAGGATGTAAACCATGACTTTGGTAAACCCCTAATTCCATAATAATCCAATTTGTTTAGGAGGATGTCATGGTTCACCGTATCGAAGGCTTTAGTAAAATCGAGGAATATTCCACAAGAAAAATCATTATTTTCAATTGCTTTATTTATTTTATCAATAATCAAGAGGATAGCATGGATTGTGGAATGCTTTGAACGAAAGCCAAACTGAGTGTCACAGATTAGATAATACTTTTCAAGAAAAGTGATTAGACGCTTATACACAAGTTTTTCCATTAAGATATTAAAAACAGATAATAATGAAATTGGCCGATAATTATTCATTAGAGTCCTAGATTCTTTTTTATAAACTGGGATTACTCTTGCCACTTTAAATTTAGCAGGAACTACACCTAAAGTAAAGGATGCATTATAAATTATTTCCAGTGGTACTGAAATTTGTGATTTCAACATTTTAATTATTGATACAGGTATACTAAAAGGACCAGTAGCTTTAGATTTGGAAAGTTTATCAATTTCAAGTTGAATTTCTTCAGATGTACAAGGGAATAAAAAAAAACCTATTAGATATAGATTGCTCAAGATAATAATAGGGTGATTTATTTGTAGATGAGATACTGTTTGCAATATTTTGGCCTATATTAGCAAAATAATCATTAAAATGATTAGCTATAGCCAAAGGGTCAGTTATGACTTTCTCATTCTGTAGTATCAATTTGGAAGGTAAGTGAAACACTTTAGATTTAATAGAAATAATTTGTTTTATGCCTTTCCATATATATTTAATGTTATTAGTATATTTATTAAAGTATTCATTATAATATTTTTTCTTGCTAAGAGCAATGAGTGATTTTAGGCGATTTCTATACATCTTGAATTTTAGGAAATGATAATTATGTTTTGTGGATATATATTTCTTGTAATAGTTATTTTTTACCTTAATAGATGTTATTAAGGCAGGAGTTATCCAAAGTTTACATGATAGTTTAGCAGCTTTCTTAGATATTTGCTTTAGTGGAATATGTTTGTCTACAATATTAGAGATTCTTGTGTAGAAAGCATCGAAAGTATTATCGACAGTACCATTCGATGGAAGTTCTTCAACCCAATTTATCTTCTGAAACTCTTCAATCAGGTTTGATTCATTGAAATTAGAATAGTCTCTTATAAAAGTTTTACCCACTGATGGTATAGCACAGGCTTTATCAATTATTACAAAATTCGGAAGATGATCAGAGAGATCACATATTAAGTTTCCACTAATAGTATAATGTTCAAGAGAATTGAAAAATATATTGTCTATTAGAGTGGCTGAATGATGAGTTATTCTTGTTGGGTGGGTTATAAGAGGTTGAAATGAATAAGAATTTAATGTACTAATGTATTTTTCAGTGAGTTGGTGTGATTCATAATTTATAAGATTAATATTAAAGTCACCCATAATAAAGCAAAGTTTGTTTTCATTACTTATTAAATCTAACATTTTATAAAGATCTTGTAGAAACGCATCTAATTTACTATTTGGATGTCTATAAAAAACAGAACAAAGGATATTTTTGCCTGTGTTAGTATCTACTTCAATCCAGAGAGATTCAAAAATTTCTGTGCAATTATTCAGTTCATTTCTTTCTACAAATTTCAAATCATTTGATATATACATGCCAACCCCTCCAGCAGCAAAATTGCTTGGCTGGGAAATAAAACAATAGCCAGGTATAGTGATGTTGGTCAGCACTTCTCTACCTTTCTGAAATCTTATTTCAGATAGACCAATAATAGAAAAATTGAAATTTAAACTGCTAAGCATATGAGTTAAATTATCAAAATTAGCTTGTAGACTACGAATCTTGCAACGAATCAGAGAAAAGGGACATTTAGTACTTAGAATTTCCAAGTTATTGTGAAAGTCATGTGGAGAATAGTAGTCAAAATGAGAACTTTGAGAAATGTGTGAGTCAACATCAGCACTGTTTAAATATGGAACATTAGAGATTGAAGATATTGTATCGAGGTTTGATAAACAACTTATAGTTGCCTGAGAAATCCTCTTGGAACAGAAGCAGTTTGTATTTGAATTAAAGTTTAAGTCAATTAGTTCAGAATATGAAAGGGAATTAAATGGGAATATTAAATCTCTACAAGACAGGAAAAACCAGAGATCTCCTGTCCTAGAATAATAATTATATAACTTAGATGTTAAACCACTACATTTGAGATGATACCATAATACACATGAGTCGCATTGTATTGCTCTGGAATTGTCTCTCACAAGCTTATTGCAACAAGGGCAGATTGAGGTCATGGATTAAGGTAAGTTAATAATTGCAATAGTATAGGTTATTACAATGAGGTATCTTGGTGATTCACGAGTACTTGCCATGAGTACTTTAAACGTCTCCATTAAATGGCTACCTGAATTATCTTGATCTATAGAATGAGTCTCATGATACATGTATCTCTCCATTAGGCTGCTACAGCTCCTCATTTACCTTTAAGATCTGATCGATCTTTGCCGTGAGATGTGATAATACGTCTCCTGCTTCCATTAAAAAGGAGAACTGCTGCCAGCTCCTGATTTTGCATTAAGATCTGTTAGATCTTTGTAAGAAGTTATAATTCTTGCAGGCGTATGGATGTCCTTCCTTAAACAAATTCTCCCATTATAAGTCCAGATGAATTTGAAATTTAGGTTCTTCTTTAGAGCTAAAGCTTCCCTAAATAGTTCCCTGTTCTTCTTTGTTAGACTTTCGTTAACAAATATCTTGTTGTGGGATGAATTTGTAAATCCAATATCCTGAGTGGTTTTATCCTTGAGTTTACCACGAGCTCTGTAGAACTTATCCCGCGTGTCTCTTTGCACAAATTTTGCAATTATTGTTGGGGGATAGCTTGAGTCTTTCGGCTGAGTCAAACGATGGCTAACCGAAATGTCACGGTCTTCAATTACGATATCCATCAGCGCAGCGACTTGTTTTACAATTTCGTTAGTGTTTTCTTCTTGATGAGGATTCAAAGGGATTCCACGGATCTCAGCACACTCCCGTCGTGAATATTGCTCGGAATCGTTGAGTATGTTCTGTTGCTCGTGAAATCCATGGGATAGATTGAGTAGGTTCGCCTTCATCTGTTTATTTTCCTGTTTGACTTTGTCTACCTCTTGGCATAAGCTGTTGCATTTGACACTGAGTTCGTCATACTTCTGGTTGATAAATGTGATTGATTGCAACAACTCCTTAATCGTTTTGTGAAGTGGTTCGATCTTCTGTTCAAGCTTCTGATCTAAGATCTTCTCCAATACTGATTTAGTTAAGGGTTCTTCCATGGTATCAGCAGACATAAAGTGACAACGTAGACGAGTAAAACTAGTATTACACAAAAGAAAACGAGCAGAAATTTACGTTGTAGCAAGAGCTTGAAAAAAGCCCGCCATGTTGGTTGCTGACCTGCGCACTACTTTGAATAGTTCCATAAACGATTTTTCATTTTTGACAAACACGGTTGTGTCATCAGCGTATTGTGCTACTTTAAACTGAGCTCCTTGGGCTCCTGGTAACAAAAATCCTTCTATGTTATCATTACATTTTATGCTGTTTCCTAGGACTTCCGCGATTAATATATATAAAAGCGGGGAGATTGGACAACCTTGTCGTACGCCTATATCTAATGGGAAATATCCGGTCAGATCCCCGTTGCAAATCACTTGTGCTTTCGCGCCTGCGTATAGCACTTTAATCCAATTGCGAAAATATTCGCGAAATCCATACCGTACTAGGATCTTATCCAATAGCGTGCGATCTACCTTGTCAAAAGCTTTCTCTTGATCTAAACTGATTAGAATTCCACATTCGTCTGTACGATTCATGTAATCTAGTACATCCCTAATCAAGTTCAAATTATTCGATATAAGTCTACCTGGTACTCCACATGTTTGATCATTTTCAACGATATTCTCAAGCACTTTACGTAGTCTATTTGCTAGGATTTTTGCCACTATTTTATAGTCTGCATTGAGCAGTGAGATTGGTCGCCAGTTTTTTAAGTTTTTCCTACAATCTTTTTTGTATAGAAGTCTAATGATACTCTCTTGTAGAGACCCAGGTAGTTGGTCTAGCATGTATGCTTCTTCAAAAACTTCTAGAAGGCTTGTTTTCAGGATTGTCCAAAATTTCTTATAAAATTCAATTGGAATGCCGTCTTTCCCGGGTGACTTTCCATTATTTAGTGCGTTGAGAGCGGCTAGCGCTTCTTCTTCGCTTATCTCTCCTTCACATAGCTCTTTTTCGTGTTCGTCCAATTTTGTGGTGATGTTTTCTAACAGTTCTTTCTGTATTTTTTCGTCGACTGGTATTTTCGTATATAATTCTTTATAGAATTCTTCGACCGTTGTTTTGATTTCATCATCTCCGTGTACTTCAGTATCGTGTTTATTTAAGACTGACTCTAGTGTGTTGTCTGTTGCACGTTTTTTCTCTAAATTGAAAAAGTACTTTGTAGGTTTTTCGCCTTCTTCTAGCCATTGGGCTCTGCTTCTAATCTTGGCCCCTTCTAGTTTTTTGGTTGTAATAGCTTTAAGTTCAGCTTCTAATTCTCTGATTTCACGAGTTCCCGTTTTGTCACCTGGAATTAGATTGCGTTTCTTTCGTATAAGCTTTCGTGTAATATCGTTTTTCTTTTCATTTTCATTTTTGCGCTTTTTGATGCAAAATGATTGTGTTTCCTTTCTCACTGTGATTTTAAGGGAATCCCACCAGTTACTTAAAGTGCGATATCGACCCTTTTTGGCTACTACGTTTCGTAACGTCTTTTCCATGCTTTTGACATAGTTCTCGTCTTCTAAGACGGTTGTATTCATTTTCCAGACATGTTTCTTTTGGGGTTTTATGCCGTTCATGTTGATCGTAAGGGTCACATATTCATGGTCTGAATAAACGCAAGGCTCGATTTCGCACTTCTCTACGTCAGTTAGTTGTTTATCTAAGAAGAACTTATCTAATCGTGAGCCTGCACTCATGTCCTTTCTATACCAGGTGTATTCATTATTTCCGATATGTTTAGTTCGCCAAATGTCAATAACGTTGAATGTGATTTTCAAAGCTTTTAGTTCATTTTGTCCGGCTAATACCGCTCCTGTCGAGTGGCCAAAATGATCACCGTCGTTTTCAACACAGTTAAAGTCACCGCCAATTATTAATTTTGAACCTGGATAAAAATACTGGTGCAGTTCATTAAAGAACCTCTTGCGCTCGAGCAAGCCTGTCGGTGCGTAAATGTTAACTAAATTAATACTTGTTCTCCCACAATCGACAAGCAAGCTCATTACTCTACCCTCGGCATCGTGTTTAAACTGTTTAACCCGGTACCGAGACGCAGCTCTCGTCAAAATTCCTACCCCAGCGGATTTTTCAGTACCGAAGGACCAAAAGCCGCTTTCCCCCCAACATTTGTCTACTTTTTCTGCCTTATTCTTACAATTTACAAAAGTTTCCTGAAGGAAAACAAAATCATCGTTCCGAGCTTTTAAATCCGCAATTACCCTTTGTCTTTTGTCATCATCGCCCAACCCCCTTATATTAATTGAAGAGAGCTGTAAGAATGCGCAGATTAAAGGTTATTGTACTCACGATCAGTTGTTCTTTTTACCATGCCTTCTTACGGAGTTTACTCTGACGTTAGTGAGGACTGATTTTAGGTTTCTGGTTCTGTGGTTTTGGTTTTACTGGCGTTGTAGGTTGTGACTGGGAACTTGTTTCTGCTTCGTCATCAGAGTTTTTCGGGGTCGACGATCCGTGACTACGTTTGGATGTTATAGAGGCCGTTTCCATGTCCTGTGTGTCTTCGCTGTCAACGAGCTCTGGGGTAGACTTGTTGGTGACTAGCACTGGCGCAGTTTGTGTTCTCACTGGTGTCGGATCTGTTGTCTTTAATTTAGCTGGTGGTCTTCCTGAACCTCTGAATTTAGGAAACTCTGCTTGCGGTGGAATGAACTTGAAGTCAAAGCCTTTATTCGTTGTCGCTAGTGGGGGCAGTGTGGCTGTATTTTCTTTAGATTGCTCTTTCAATTTCTGTCGGTTTTCGGGTTTCTCAAGTTGACGGTTCGGTTTCTCTGGTTGGGACTTTTGTTCTGGTTTCTCGGATCGTGGTTTTGATTTTATTTCATTCTGGCTCTCGGG
This sequence comes from Actinernus sp. WN-2022, assembly GCA_030867875.1. NCBI lineage: Eukaryota > Metazoa > Cnidaria > Anthozoa > Actiniaria > Actinernidae > Actinernus > Actinernus sp. WN-2022. The sequence continues at coordinate 7,213,726 of JAOWCC010000237.1, forward strand.
TTGGGGCTGCGGCTCTTTTTTCTGGCTTCCTGTGCTGGGTTTTGCGGTGTTTTCATCACCCCAGGCTGCTGCATCTTCTTCTTGTTCCTCTTCGTTCGCCTCTATAATCAGCCAATTGAAGGGGCAGGTACTGGCCTTATGGTATTGGCTCTTGCAGATAACGCATCGTGTTCTTTCTTGCAGTGTTGGGCGACGTGGCCGAGCTCTTCGCAGTTGAAGCAGGCTACTAGATGGCAGTCTCTTCCTATGTGACCGGGGGCGTTGCATTTCTTGCAGGTAGGAGTCTGTCCTGTGTATCGGATACTAATCTGTACGTGACCAAAGCGCATGTAGCTTGGGATGTCGTGTTCGAGCTGCATGCGCTGCATGCACGAGGCAAGCCTCTTTTCCACAGCCTAATTCCAAAAATCAGTTTAATATATGAGCTACTCAATGGGCAGCGTATCAGATATTAAGCTGATAAGAACAGATTTTTTTTGTTTTTCAATATCTGGGTAACTCCCGGCAGTTTATTTATATTAAATCCACTAACTTGTATTTACAGAACAGGTACGGAAACGGGGACGATACTTTTACAGTCCAAGTAAGCGACTATTCTCGCTTGAATTATCAGTGTTCGGCCATTGTTCATATTTCCTATTGATCATGGATCAAAGTTCATTGCGTTCTAAGTCTAGTATAAATTTAAACGGAGGTTATATCTCTCTTTATTGATTAAAGTCGTGAGCGAAAGCTTAAACATGAACTACTACTTTTTCGTGCCGGACCGTACACAATATGTCACGGTATTGCCACCTAAGTACAAACTGTTCCCTCGGTAGGGACTTAAAATCTACAAACACTCTTGCTTCAATGTCTTTTCGGACAGCGTTTCTAATGCCGTTGACATTGTCCACGCTGTTCCTAAACGTAGCCCTGTTGCGGCTAAGCCACAAATAGTAAACTATTGTTTTAATCAGGTAACGTGCGAGACTCGCTGCCGATACACTGGTTGTATCGGGAAACTGATTCAATAGTATCAATTCCGGGGTTGGGATAAAACTCGGAATGAATTTCCGTATGACTGGAAAGAACTCAGCCCATACTTTCTTGGCTCTAGTGCAAAGAACGAGGCAATGGTCGATTGTCTCAGTCCTGTTGCACACCGCACAGTTTTGCGAACTAACCTTATACCCCCAGTCGGTGAGATTTTTTCGAACTTTTAAACCTCTGTTTACCGCTAACCAAACTATATCTGATTTTTTTGCTTCTGTAAGCGGATCTCGTATGGCGGACCAAATGTCCTCCCATTTGTTGTCTTTTAGCCTATTTCGCCAGAAGCCCGTCGCTAATGGCTCTACATACTTCTCTGCTACAATCTCCTTAAGCAAGGCTTTTGTTGTTTCTGCAGGTGGGAGAGACAGTTTCTTCACTCCTTCCAGAAACAACTCATAATATACCGTAGCCGTCATAGCATTCGGTATCAAATTGGATTTTAAACCTCGCCAGACTGGGTGTAGTGCAGCCACTCGTCTACCGATAAAATATCTTGTCATGTAATGCCATTTGACGTTACCTCCAATAAGCGCTTCGTTTACGTTTTTAATACGTAATGCCTTACATTTCGTTTGGAAGTCTATTATACCGAGACCACCCTTCTGAGGCGGCAAAATGCAAGACCGCCGTTTAACAATCAGTGCCTTCCCGGTGAAAGACAGACTCCGTGATTTCCACATGTCTAGAGTTTTGCTCAACTTCAATAATGGCCGTTTTTATACTACAGACGTCTAAGACGTCTAGACGCATTAAACGTCTGACCGTTAAGTGCGACTGATATAAAAACGGGACGCATAAGTTTGGACTGCGACACATAAAATACCATGATTTTCTTAAAAAGAAACTGGGTACTATTCTCGGAAGAGACTGGACTGACTACCGGACGACTGGCGCGAAAAAATAATGAATGATCGTGAATGTCACTGATAATGGCGGAGCCATCACTGCTGTTTTGGAAGCCTTTTTCAGCCGTCGACGAGAACTGAGAGAAAAATAAATTTAAAAAATGTCTCCTAGAGAATATGGATGAGGATATGGAACTGGCGAAAACTCTTTAGTCTTGTGTGTTGTGCCCGTAAGCCAAAACGCAGGGCAAGAAGGAAACCCAGATGAACAAGTGATGGTGGAGAAATGGTTACCGCTTTCATAAATCGATTTCCAATAAGCCCTGACTGGCTAAGTGCGTCCAAGTTTAGTGTGTCTCGTTTTTATATTACACAGCTTAGACGTCTTAGACGGCTTAGACGTCTGCTAAGTGCGTCGTTCGGTCGCACTTAGCAGACGAAGATAAATTTAACTCCGTCTGTCTTATTTCCCGTTTTTACACTAGACGTCTTAGACGTCTGAGACGTCTAAGCGGTCTCCAGACCACTTAGACGTCTCTAGTATAAAAACGGCCAATTTTGGTGCCCAATTTTCTCTGTCCGCATCTTCGCCAAAAATTATTCCTAAAATCTTTATCTTTGTCACCCATTTTAAACCATGAGGTTTAAATGGGTTTGTTTTCCAACGTCCCAGCCACATCGCCTCAGTTTTCTTATTATTAAGCTTTGCTCCCGTGGCGTTTTCGTACGTTTTTACCACTTTTAAAACCTTGTCTAACGACGTGAGGTTTTTAACATAATGCGTATTGTGATACTTTAAATTCTTCCCCTTTTGCTCCGTGAAGTAGAAAGCCGTTGATCTCTTTGTCTTTTCTTATCTGGTTTCCTAAAACTTCGGCCACCAAAACATACAACAGTGGTGACATAGGACACCCCTGTCTAATACCTTTTTCTAGGTTAATGTGTTCTGTAAACCAGCCGTTGCACAAAATTGTGCTGTTGGCTCCGCGATACAACAATTTTATCCATTTTCTAAATTCTGGTCCGAACCCGAAAGTCTCTAAGGTCTTTTCTAAAAAATCCCGATCAACTCGATCAAAGGCTTTTTCTTGATCTAAATTAATTAGTATACCGATTTCTTCGGTTTTCTCAATCAGATCTAAAATGTCTCTAATCATATTTAAATTATCGGATATCTTTCTTCCCGGCACTGAGCATGTTTGGTCTAAATCAATTATATTCTCTAACACTTTTTTCAGGCGCTATGATAAACATTTCGCTATGATTTTATAATCGATGTTTAGTAGTGAGATGGGTCGCCAGTTCTTTAAATCTCTGCGTTCGTCTTTTTTGTACAAAAGTCTTATAATGCTTTCTCTCATGCTAGTCGGCAAACATTCTAGAAGCGAACTTTCATTCACAACTTCTAGAAATTCGTCTTTGAGTTTTTCCCAGAATTTTAAGTAAAATTCGGCTGGGAGCCCGTCTGATCCCGGTGTTTTCCCTTTAGCTAATTTCTTAAGCGCATTTGTGATTTCCCGCTTGGAAATTAATCCCTCGCACTTTTTACTTGATTCTTCTTCTAATTTATTGTCTAGACTCTCTAGTAGAATTTTCTGTGCTTCGGCGTTTGTTTCTTCTTTTCCGTAAAGCTCAGAATAAAACCCGTGCAAAGCTGTTAGTATTTCTTCTGTGGAATTGACTTCTTTATTGTTTTTATCAAAACATGAACCTAGGTGATTATTGTCTCTGTGTCCTTTCTCTAGGTTGAAGAAATACCTGGTGGTTTTTTCACCTTCTTCGATCCATTTAGAACGGCTTCAAATTTTAGCTCCTTCAAGTTGTTGTTTTTCGAGTGCACTTAACTGGCTTCCCAGGGTCAAAATTTCGCGACTCGCTGTCGCGTCGCCTCTAGCTAGTCTGGTTTTAGCTTTTATCAAAAGTTTTGTAATTCGATTATGCTCGTGAGTGAATTCTTTCCTTTTCCTCTTACTAAACTCAATAGATTTTTTCTTAACATTCTTCTTTAAATAATCCCACCACATCCCCCGGGTTCCGAAGTTATCTTTTTCTTCTTTAATTTCTTCTATCAAGTTTTCGATTTCTGTCACGTATTCATTTTCATGTAATAGGGATGTATTTAATTTCCATATTCCCGGTCCTCTCGAAGCAAAGTTATTGAAATTCAACCTTAGTGTGACGAAGTCGTGGTCAGAGAAAGTACATGGCCGTATTTCGCAAGAGCGAATCTGATCTTGAAGCCGTTTTGGTGTGTAAAAACGATGTAACCGCGAACCGATTGTTTTGTTGCTGTTGAGCCATGTAAATTGGCTCATATTCGGGTGCAGTTTTTGCCATGTGTCTACTAAATCAAAATCGTGTTTGAAGTTTTTGAGTTCTTCTTTACCGGCCAAACTACTTTCTGTTGAGCCGTTTTTGTCTCGTGCATATTCTACACAGTTAAAATCACCACCTAAGCTCACCTCGGCTCCCGGGTAAAAATATTTATGAACGCCTGACAGAAATTCTTTTCTAGCTTTAAGCTCATTGGGTGCATAAATAGAAACTAAATTAAGTTTGACCCGGCTAAATTTGGCCAAGAGGCTCATAACTCTGCCGTCTGTGTCGTGTTTATATTCTATCACTTCTAGGGGGCTATTTTTCTTTAAGACTATGCCTACACCAGCGCTTTTTTCTGTCCCGAAACTCCAATAACAATTACCTTGCCAATCTTTTTCAAAAGCAATCGCCTTTTTCTTCCGATCTATGTGTGTTTCCTGTAATAACAGGATATCACTCTGACAATTAGCTAGACCTGGTATGGCTATTTCGCGTTTTTGTTTACTTCCTAGCCCCCTAACATTGATTGTAGTCACAGACGGCAGAATGAACTTTGTCTAAGTTAAAGATTAAATTCAGTCTTTCGAATTCTTAGCTGGGTTTATCTCGTTAGACGAGCTGTCAGAATCACGGCCCCGCTTGTTATTACCTTCAGCTTCCATGTCTATCGGCTCATCTTTGTTGGATGAGTTTGCTGTAGATTTCTTCGTTCTGCTTCGACTTCTGTGACTGGGGAGGATTGGCCGTGTTGGTTTGCGGATGACTCCCGCTAGGAAGCTGTCGGGGGTGATCGGATATTTCGGTGGTTTGAAGCTCGTCTTTTTGTTTACAACAGTGGTCCAGGTATTTTCTTCTTCTACTTGGCTGGGGTGGATAATATTAGCCCATTGGAATCCGCTTGCCTCTTCAACCTGGGTGTCGTTGCTCTCTTTTTCTTTTTTTGTTTGTTTTTCTGGCAATTTTTCTGGTTCAGTGGGAGTTTGAGGTTGCTCCTCAGTCTTTGTGTTCTTGTTATCACTCTCTTCGTTCTCCTCAGGTTTCTCAGTGGATGTCTGTTCCTGGTCCATCTTTTCATTCGTCTGGTTTGTTTGTTCTATTTCTCCATTTTCGTCGGGGTTTTCCCATCCAGTACGGGCAGGGTCCTCGAGTTCTGCTTCTCTCTGTCGTCTTCTATATTCTGGGAAACGCACGATGTTGGCCCATGTGCCTGTGCAGTCTCGTGCAATGTGGGCCATGTTTCCACACAATTTGCAGGCTAGCCCGTGTGGGCATTCTTTACTGTGGTGGCCAAACTCTCGGCAATTGTAGCATAGCTTTACCTCACAGTCGCTGGCTAAATGACCCGCTACTCCACATTTTCTACATGTCTTGACCTGTCCCTGGTAGAAAATTACCACTTGATGGTCTCCTACGTACAGGTACGAGGGTAGTGGTTTTGTAATTTCCATTCGTACAGTGCGTGTACCGGTTTCAATTGGAGTTCCAGCGTACTTATCTCGGCGTAGACCCAAAACAAGACCATATGGCTTGAGGATGGCTCTGACTGTCTCGTCTGGGACTTCATAAGGCATGTACATAAGCTTTACAAACTTTACTGAACTCTCGATATTCTTCGCCATGTAGGGGACATCATTCACTTTCAAACAGCCGCTCGATAAAAACCTCTCCTTAACATATTCATTCGAAAAACTCACATAACTGTCACCGTTCTGTTCTCTCTGGACGCATTTGATTTCCTCTGGTGAAAATCCCTCATCGTAAAGTGCTTCGTATACTTCTCGACAGGATGGTCTGATTCCATGGGCGAATCCTGTGCTAACACATACGGTCGTTTCTCTTCGCATACGGTTAAAGATGGTGTCGCTTACACCTACACTGGCGATTGCGAGATCGGCCGCCAAACCGTGGAATTTCAGGAGAAACGGGATTCCCGATACGGGGCCGAGTCCCTAAGACTTACACAAGTTACAAAGAAAGAATGACTAAAACCCGATATAACACTAGGGCTAAACAAGGATCTTAGCCAAAAGGCCGAGTAGCGATGCCCTTCCTTCTCCAGAATGGGGGACGCCGTCGCCAAAAGGCGCACTGGCCATGTGGGAGCTAGAGCACAAAACAACGACAAATCTGCGTGTGCACTATACTATGGCACGGTACGGCAATCGAGCAAGGCCGTGCGGCAAGCACTAGTGATGCACTGTCAGTCAGTGCTGCCTGACAACCACGTTTTTGACATGTTTTCCAACTTGCCCAACTCTCCCCCGAATGGCCCGAAATGTCTCGAAGCCAACGCAACCATTCTACGAAGCTCCCATATAAAATAGATTCTAGTGACCTCCAACTTCTGTCTACGGCCATAACATCGGGAAAACACCGGTTCTCGTCCGATTACCGAAGTTAAGCCCGATCGGGCGAGGTTAGTACTTGGATGGGTGACCGCCTGGGAATACCTCGTGCTGTAGGCATTTAATTTTTGCTCTGCTTGCTGCTACTTGCTGCTGCTTGCTTTCGGCGTCTTCGCTTCTATCCCCCCTCCCCGCTATTTGGGGGGCGCTACTACTTTTTTTTTTTAATCTAGAAAAAGAAAACCAATAAACAGCGTTTCAGAACGAGGCCCGATCGAACAAGCGATAACGAATCACTCATTACAACACTCACGTCATGATAGCGCAATAGTTTCCTCTGCATGCACGACGCTCTGACACTAATCGGCTTGTGTGGAGCAGAGTGTTCGCTGGGTTGCTCTGTTCCTGTGTGAATAGCATGCTGTCGGGGAGAGAATAAATTATGTTAGTCAGTACGAAAGCATGTACTGGACGAACAACGCGATACACATTGTGCATCCTCCTCAGGAGTGCGTGTGGTGAAAACCAGCGTTGAGCCGTGAATTGGTTAAACGATTCGGTTTGTAGTCGACATCGTTCTAACTACTCTCGCTAGTTCGTGCGTAGTAGTAGTCTAGCCACGTCAAGCACGAGCGAGTCATTCTAGGATTCTAGGCATTCTTAGTACTACATTCATATTGTTGTACTGCGATCGTATTATTCACTAACGCGCACTAGAAAAGACAAGAGAATTGGATACAAGTTGGTTGTTCGGGGACGAGCGCGAACGCAGGTCCCCACTACCAGAAATTATACGCTCGAGTTACCCACACTTGGGGTAATCGCAGGGGTCAACCCAATCGAAGTGCAATGAAAGGGCCTCGCCCTGAGAGGACTGCCTTCATGATCACAGTTGCCTCCGGCGTCAGGTAATTTATTTTTATTTTTTATGTTTTATTCTTGGTCACCCCAAGGGTGCCGTAAGCAATAGGAGGGCCACCAGGCGCCAAACAGCTACGGAATCGAACCGTACTCCACTACACCGACAGACGATTACAAACGATCACCACAGACAATAACTACAGTGGAAACCAGACGTCACGAGATAAAATACATGACAATACAAGTCAGACTTGGCACAAGACTATTTTTCACAATTAGTCAGTTTAGTTTTTTATTACAACAACAGTATGACACTTGCCAGCCGGCAAATGCCAACTGCAAACACCAAACAATTTACGATCGAGTCCACAAGGGACCCACCGCTACTTGCCACATACTAACACTGAACATTCAATACGGAGCAGACCGTGGAGGTTTCTTTAGGGACTTTTCCTGGCCGGACACGAAGTGTCTGATCGTGGACCTTTTGTTCTGTACCACAATGGTGCTTTCGTCCGGGGCAGCCGGGACAGAAAGGGGCGTCACCGCAACAGGAGGAGCAGGAGTGGACGGAGATGGTAGAAGTAAATCTGTCTCGATGAGGTCAGCTTGACGGCTGGCAAAAGTCACCCAGTCATCCTCATCATCATCGTCATCATCATCATCCTCCGAAAAAATTAAATCCTCAATAACAGGATAGGTTATCACAAAGGGAGAACGTGCTAGAGGCTGGGGAGCAGCCTCTACCTCATGGTTCACAGTGGGAGTGGCAGGTATGGTGACAGCTGGCACTTCCATGGGTACTGTTTCAACATGCACCTCAGCCTCAGCCTCAGCCTCAGCAACAGCCTCAGCAACAGTTTCATCGACTTCAATATCGACTGGCGGTGGTATAGTGGTTTCTACTGGAGCCGGCTGGCGCTGAGGACACTTGGTTTGCAAGTGCCCTTTCTCCCCACAGGAGAAACACACGCCCTTCTTGGGGCACGCACGAGCCAAATGTCCATCTTTCCTGCAAATGGTGCAGACTGGTAGCTGCCCTCTGTGCCAGGTGGTGATGGGAAAGGATCTCAGACGAAGACGACGCGGCACAAACTGTTCCAGAACCATCTTCACCACTCTGGTGCCGGTCTCCATAGTGGGGTACTTTTTGTCTTTCTCACGGGTGACGGAGTTCACTTTCCCGTACCGGGACATGAGTGATTGGAGGTCCTCATCAGAGACTTCGTATGGCAGCCTGTAAACGTAGACTGCCGTGGACCAATCGTCCGCTGATTGAATATTTGCCCATACATGGCCAATGGTGATGCCTTCTATCAGCAGTTTCTCCGCTGATTCCCGGTTGAAATGTGTGACACGCACTGTACGTCCACTCAGCTGAGTGCAGGCGATCTGGGCTGAGGGGACTACAGCATGGAGGTAGTCCTGGAATACTTCCCTTGTGATCTTGGGAACTCCTTTCTCGTTCACATATAACGAGGGTATGTGAACAATCACGGTGGTAGGCCGGCCAATTCTTGTCATCACAAGATCATCTGTGGCGTCTGCTTGGGCTGCATCGGCAAACGTTCGGGTAGGCGAAGATGACGTCATCACTGCAAAAACTCAAAACGTCGATTCAGGCCGGAACATCCGCACCTAAATCTCTGAATTGAGCGATACAAACCACAGAGAACACTTGAAATCAAAATTGATTTCCCGCGTCAGGTAAGTATGACTTGCCTAACGCACGGTAAAATTACCTCGCGTCCGTGACGGTCGTATTCCATGTGGGAGCGCGACGACGACCCGTCCGTGCCACTTACTTGTACCACCCTGTACGTTATCTGTAAAGGAAAAGGATTTGTTCGTCCAGTTAATAGGGATGTTGGGTTCTTCCCAAAGGGAAGGGGGCCATACTCGGAGGTAGTGCAATACCGAGGCGACCCGTGGCTGGGACGAGGCAAGCCTCTTTTCCACAACCTAATTCCAAAAATCAGTTTAATATATGAGCTACTCAATGAGCAGCGTATCAGATATTAAGCTGATAAGAACAGATTTTTTTTTTTTGACATAGTGGGGTTGCCCCCGGTTTATTAAAAAATTTCACCTTACAAGTTTGGTTCCTATTTACAATATTTACATTCCAGTGCTCTTGTTCAATGTTCATATTCACTGGATCACACTAATTACCTAACTTCCTAATACAATATCTAATACTCTAATAAAGAATCACACTTAATAATTTTCAGACGATCTGTACTGTTCAGTTGCAATGTTCCATGTGGGAGAGATTTTTACATTATCTTATTTACAATTCTATATACAAATTTTGTTTTTAATACTCCATGTGGGAGTCACAATTACCATTTTATATTGGAGCAGGAATCAAAACGTAATTTTATGTAATTCCTTTAGGTTTCGGTCTGACGTTTTTAGCCTCCCTTTGATGTCATCTACAATGATATTGCCAATTTCATCAGAAGTTAAATGAATGTTCTTAAAGGTGCAATGATTTCGGGTTATCCAGATCCAATATAGAATGGTCTTAATAAGGTAAAACGTTGGGGTTAATATTTCTTTGTTGGAGGTATCAAATTCCAATAGGAAAACTTTCTTAACAGTTGGTTGGAAATCATCCACTAAGGTATTTAAAATAGGGGTAAATCTTTTCCATACTTTTTTGACTCTTTTACATTCCAAGAAACAATGCTCTATGGTCTCATCCTTCCTACACATTGCACATTGCTTCTTGGAAATAATGTGCCAATCGCATAAAGAGTCTCGAACCTTAATTCCTTTTGTCAAGATCAACCATAAGATATCATTCTTCTTCCCTTCTGTAATTTGTTCTCTAACCCTATTCCATAGGGCCCCCCAATTGCATGTTCGTCGGATGCCCCAGTACCTGGTGACATCCGGTTGTGTTTTTACTCCTTCCATAAATTCATCGTAAACTTTCTTAGTGGAGAATTTGTCAACACTCGTTTTTAAGATTTTCAAATTTTCAAGGCAAGACTGCAAAAAAGCTGTCGGATGCAAAGCACTGGGGGTGGCATTATCTCTCAAATGTACCCACTCTTGTCTGAGTGGCGCTAACCGGCTACCCAGGAAGTATTTTAACAAATAATACCATTTGGTAGAAGGGCCATTTTCAATGCCATTCAGGATATTTGTCACTCTCAATGCTTTACATTTTACCTCTAAATTGACCATCCCAACACCTCCTTTAACAGGGGAGTTGTACAGAACGGTTCGGGCAACCTGCTGCATTTTGCCCCTCCAGAAAAATGGCCACAGCAAGGTGTTAAATTTACTGATTACCCATTCAGGAAGTGGCAAAACACGAGCAGCATACCAAAACCGGCTAGCCCCAAGCACATTGATTATCATTGCTTTCCCAACATATGAAAGTTCACGAGTTTGCCACATCAATAAACTATTTTCAAGTTTCTTTAGCTTGGGCTCCCAATTTTCTTTTTCCACGTCTTCACAACTAAACACAATGCCCAAAATTCTCATTTCGGTGACCCATTTCAAACCATGTAGTTTTTCTTTTCGATTTAACCATTTCCCTAACCACATTGCCTCCGTCTTAGTCTTATTTAATTTGCCCCCCGAGGCCTTTTCATATCTAGTTATCTCCTTTAGCAATTCTGCTAATGATCCATCAATTTTAACAAAAACGGTAGAATCATCAGCATATTGGACAATCTTAAATTGTTTTCCACCTGCCCCTGGGAGAGGATAACCTTCTATGTTGGGATTGCATTTAATATTTACTTCCAAACTTCCGCCACAAGAATATACAATAAGGGCGACAAAGGGCAACCCTGTCTAACTCCTCGGGCTAGCTGTATTGGGTTGGTCAAGCCACCATTTAATTATCACACGGGATTGAGCTCCTGTATACAACGTTTTTATCCACTTTTGAAATGAAGGCCCAAACCCATAATGATTTAATATTTTCAAAACAAACCCCCTATCCACCCTGTCGAAAGCTTTTTCTTGATCAATACTAATTAAAATTCCCACCTCTCCGGTTAGTTCTATGCGATCCAACATATCACGTACAATATTTAAATTATTTGCAATCTGCCGTCCAGGAATTCCACAGGTTTGATCATCTTCAATTATTGAATCTAAAACCTCCCGGAATCTGTTAGCTAGAACTTTTGCCACAATTTTGTAATCAACATTCAATAGAGATATTGGCCTCCAATTTTTAAGGTATTTTCGGCAATCCTTCTTATAAAGCAAACGGATAAGGCTCTCCTGTTGAGATTTGGTTAAACATTCAAAATCATAAGCTTCGTTCAAAACATCAACTAAAATTGTCTTTAGTATAGGCCAAAATTTCTTGTAAAATTCAACGGGTAAACCATCAGATCCGGGTGATTTATTATTCTGAAGGGATTGTATGGCACTTAGAATTTCTTCCTCAGTTAATTTCCCTTCACACAATTCTTTATCTTCATCGGATAGTTGTAGCGTAATGTTATCCAGGAGGTTTTGTTGCAAATTTTCGTCCGTGGGTTCGGCAGTATACAAATCTTTATAAAAATCTTCAATGACTTTTTGGATTTCATCGTCTTCAAAAATTTCTACCTCGTCTTTATTAAATAAAGAATTCATGGCATTTGAATTGCCTCTTTTTGTTTCTAATCCAAAGAAATATTTTGTAGGTTTCCCCCTTCTTCTATCCACTGTGCCTTACTTCTCATTTTAACCCCGTTAAACTGTTTTTGCGTGAGAGCTTTAAGTTCAGATTCTAAATTTTTTATACGTTGTATCAACAAAGAATTATCCGGATGGAGGTTTCGTTTTAATTTAATTATTTCCCGGGTTAACTTATTTCTAGTCTCCGTTTCATTTTTTCTCTGTTGTATACAGTAAACCCGTGTCTCGTGTCTTACCGTATTTTTACAAGAATCCCACCATTCCCCAAGGGTGCGAAATTGAGCCTTTTTTTCTATCAAATTACGTAAGGTTTTTTTCTAATTGCGCCACATATTTTCCAAATATTTTGTGTGGCTTTAATGTTACCGATATTTAGGGTGAGGGATAAATATTCATGATCGGATAAAATACACGGTTCAATTTCGCACTCTTAAATATTGGTTAAACTACGATTAATAATAAATTTGTTCAGTCGTGAGCCAGCTGTCAAATTTTTCCTGAACCAAGTATATCCTTTTTCATTGGGATGTTTTTGGCGCCAAGCGTCAATTAAGTTAAACGAAGTTTTCATTGTTTTTAATTCTTCTTTACCGGCCAAACAAGCTTCGGTCGAATGCCCAAAGTAGTCAAGGCCAATTTCAACACAATTGTAATCGCCCCCAATAATGACTTTGGCGCCAGGATAGAAATACGTATGCAAATTGGTAAAAAAAAGTTTGCGTTCTTGAATTCCGGTGGGAGCATAGATGTTTACAAGATTAAATTTGACAGCTCCCTTCTGGACTAAAATACTTATCACTCTTCCTTCGGTATCATGTTTGTATTGTTTTATTTCAAAATTTGAATTTGGTTTCATTAAAACTCCTACTCCCGCGGACTTTTCCCCTCCGAAAGCCCAAATACCCTTAGATCCCCATAATTTGTCAATCTTTTCAGCTTTGCCTTTACAATTTATAAATGTTTCTTGCAAAAATATAAAATCATTGTTACGGCTTTTAAGATCTAAAACAAATTTCTCTTTCTTCACCTTATCATTCAAACCCCTAATGTTAATAGTTAGAATCCGAAGGAAGAGTTAGAAGTATTTAGGGAAATAGCTCACAACTGGACAAACATTACCTTTTGATGCTAGTTTATCTATTGAGTTTCTTGTTAGGAGGAGCACTTTTTCGTTGTCTTGCATCAGTTAAGCCACGTTTTGAAGCCATAGAAGCTATAGAAGCCCTAGAAGTGGTTTCGGGGTCAGCATTATCTTCCAAAGATTTATGTAGAGTATTCTGGAGGTCTTGAAAGAGGTGTGGATCGGGAGTAGAATCAGTTGTTATAGTAGATTTAAACGTGTACGTGCCAGAGATTATGGGAGGTTTAGAAGTGTGGAGGGTTGGATTGGTAGATATACGAGTAGGTGGAGTTGGAGTTGCAAACAGATTCGCAGGTTGACGGCCAGATCCTCTCATCGGTTGTTTTAGTGAAGTTTCAGATTTATTAGGTTTGGATGCTTGTAAAAAGGTGGAAGGAATCACGGGAGGTTTCAGTGGCGGGTTTTTCAGGAATTTAATTTCTTTAGCAGTAGGTTTGCTCGTAGTCGCCTCTTCCCCTAATTGAATCTCGGTTTCCATTGCATCGTTCCAGTTTATACTCTCTTCGCTGCTACTTTCATTCTTCTCCTCTTTCTCTGTACTTCCATCTTCTTCAACCTCATCTTCTTCTTCTTTTTCTTCCCCTTCTTTTTCTTCTTCTTCTTTTTCTTCATTTTCTTTTTCTTCCTCTTCATCCTGAAACCAAGAAAATGGGCAGACAATAGCTAAATGATTCACATTCCTACAAATAGTACACAAAACAGGTAGTGGCAGACCATTTGCTATCGTTGGGTATTTCGTATAATAACCCCGCTTATAGCTAACCACATTTCCGTAGTGACACAAACGAGCGATAATGGCATCATCTGATAATTCAAAGGGAGCATCATAAATAGAGACCCAAGTGATGGGACTGTCACAGTCTTGTACCAGCATTGTTTGTCCGTTTATTTGGTAAACTCCGGCTTCAAGAAATCTCTCTTTTCTTCCTTTAGACCGAAATGTAAGAACCATTTGTCCATTTGTTAGTCGATGCACGCATGAAACAGCTTCAGCTATATCTCCTTGTTCCTCCAATACACGTAAATAGTCATCATAATTCAACCTCACTTCAGGGGAACTCAGAAAAGCTGTGCAAGGTCGACCTGGCAGAACATTATCGCTTTTCGGTTTTGAACCCAGCTTCTCTTGCGGTAGATCCGGCAATTTGGTTTCGATTTTACAGATCTTGCATAGCTTCCTTGAAATTTATCTTTTTCAACCCGACTCTCTTTATCTCTACCCATCTCTTGTATATTCATCAAGAAAAAATAAATAATTCTTGAGTGTAGCCAAAAGGCCGAGAAGCGATGCCCTTCCTTCTCTAGAATGGGGGACGCCGTCGCCAAAAGGCGCACTGGCCATGTGGGAGCTACAGCACAAAACAACGACAAATCTGCGTGTGCACTATACTATGGCACGGTACGGCAATCGAGGAAGGCCGTGCGGCAAGCACTAGTGATGCACTGTCAGTCAGTGCTGCCTGACAACCACGTTTTTGACATGTTTTCCAACTTGCCCAACTCTCCCCCGAATGGCCCGAAATGTCTCGAAGCCAACGTAACCATTCTACGAAGCTCCCCTATAAAATAGATTCTAGTGACCTCCAACTTCTGTCTACGGCCATACCATCGGGAAAACACCGGTTCTCGTCCGATCACCGAAGTTAAGCCCGATCGGGCGAGGTTAGTACTTGGATGGGTGACCGCCTGGGAATACCTCGTGATGTAGGCATTCCATTCTTGCTTTGCTTGCTGCTGCTTGCTGCTGCTTGCTGCTTGCTTTCGGCGTCTTCGCTTCTATACCCCACTCCCCGCTCGAGTTACCCACATTTGGGGTAATCGCAGGGGTCAACCCAATCGAAGTGCAATGAAAGGGCCTCGCCCTGAGAGGACTGCCTTCATGATCACAGTTGCCTCCCGCGTCAGGTAAGTATGACTTGCCTAACGCACGGTAAAATTACCTCGTGTCCGTGACGGTCGTATTCCATGTGGGAGCGCGACGACGACCCGTCCGTGCCTCTCCCCCTTCCGTGCCACAATACTTGTACCACCACCCTGCACGTGGTTGGTCCTCTATCTGTCAAGGAAAAGCATTTGTTCGGCCAGTTAATAGGGATGTTGGGTTCTTCCCAAAGGGAAGGGGGCCATACTCGGAGGTAGTGCAATACCGAGACGACCCGTGGCTGGGACGAGGCAAGCCTCTTTTCCACAGCCTAATTCCAAAAAGTCAGTTTAATATATGAGCTACTCAATGAGCAGCGTATCAGATATTAAGCTGATAAGAACAGATTTTTTTTTATCATAGTGGGGTAATAATAATAATAATAACAACTTTATTTAACGAGGGTAGCACGTGACAGTTAACACTGATGAACTAGTGGCCCTCAATTTAAATTACAATAAATTACAATAAGTGAAATAAGCTACAATAAGACTACTTAAAACTATTTACAATTCATATCTAAGTTAAAAAGATAAGGAAATTTAAAAGCTTAATATATAATTATTTACAAGTCAAGTTCAATACGATAAAGTTTAGTAAAATATGACATAAATTTATGACAATAAATATCGTTTTAAAGCGGATTTGAAAGAGCCAATGGTGTCTTTTTTTCTTATGTTAACAGGTATGCTATTCCATAATTTGATGCCCATGATTTGAAACGTTTTACCACCCTCGGACTCTCTATTATATCGAGGGCATACAAAGTTATGACTGCCGTGTCTGCTTGCTCTGCTGTGTATATCTATGTTTCTAGTAAACAGTTGTGTAATATAACTAGGCGAGTCGCCAGTAATACGCCTATATATTAGGGAACACTTTTGTATTGTTATTTCATCCTTTAGTGGCAACCATTTAAGTCGATTAAAAAGACTAGCGCTCCTTTCCTTGAAGTCTGCATCTAGTATTACACGAGCAGCGCGTTTTTGGAGTTTATAAACACGATCTATATTCTCACAGGATGTTGAACTCCAAACACAAGATCCATATAACATTATCGGCTTGATCATTGCATTATAGTATAATTTACGTTCTTCAATAGGCAAGTTACGCTTAATCATTTTAAGTACACCAATTCTCTGCGACAGTTTTTTGCAAAGACCATCAACATGCTCATTAAAATTTAACATTTTGTCCAGTTTCACGCCTAGTAATTTTTGTGAACTAACTGCTGGATCTCTTTACCATTAACTGTAACTTTGAGTTCTGTATCTGGCATTTTACGCTCTAACCTCTTTCCAGTTACAAGCAATGTTTTGGTTTTCGATGCATTAAGAACCATCCTGTTTTGGGCTGTCCATTCGTCTACTTTGTCCATGTCGTCTTGAAGCTGGTGCTGAATCCCAGATGGTGATGAGACTGGAGCAGAAGCGCTCAGCGTGGTGTCGTCTGCATAGATATCCACAACTGATTGTGAGACTGACTGGGGAAGGTCGTTTATGAAGATAATAAACAACAGAGGTCCTAAGACCGATCCTTGTGGGACACCATGGGTTATTGACTTGGCTTCCGATTTAACTCCATCGATAACAACGGATTGCCTTCTCCCTTGTAGGTACCGAGTGATTAACATAAGTTCACGTGACTCTATACCATATGCATCTAGCTTCGAGAGAAGTATATCATGGTCAATTAACTCAAATGCTTTTCTATAGTCAATAAACACAAGTCCACTAACACGATCTTTGTCCATGTCTGAGAGTAACTGATCCGTCAGACGTATGAGGGCTGTCTCTGTAGAATGTAATCTGCGGAACCCAGACTAAAGGTGGTACAGCAAGTTATTATCCCTCATATAACAATATAGAGCTTGGTGGATATGCTTTTCAAATATCTTAGACAGCAACGGTAGGACAGAAATAGGGCGATAATTGTTCCTATCATCTTTGTTTCCTTGACTCTTGTAAATAGGTGTGACCTTAGCAAATTTCCACAGCGAGGGAAAAGTACTATTATCAATACAGTGATTTATAAGTCGACTTAGAGGCAATGAGATTGCCGGGGCAGCTGCTTTCAGAATTTTTGCCCCAATGCCGTCAGCTCCAGTGGCTTTGTGTGATGGCATACACTGTAACAGTTCTTGGATCTTTTTCGGCGTAATATGTGGGATAGTAAACGCTGTTATGTCGGCCTTCCTCCTCTGTTCTCGAATGCGCTGTAAGGAAATCTTTGATGACAAATTCGCTGGAAGGCTGCTGAGTAGTTTTAAAGGCTCAGTAACAAAGAATGAGTTGAACAGCTGTGCAATGTCAAATTTGTCTGTGACTATCTTGTCTCCATCCTTCAACTGACTTATAGTAGCGTGATTGTTTACATCCTCTCTAGTTAGGTTCTTGATGAGACTCCACAGTTTTTTAGGGTTGTGTTTATTTTCAGCCACTTGATTTTTGAAATAGCTCTCTTTAGCATTCCTGATTAACTTGCATACTTTGTTCTTTGTTCGTTTGAACACAGTCCAGTCCTCCGGATTTCCAGATTTCCTAGCTTTTTTCAATAACTCGTCCCTTTTCCTTATGTCATTGTTTAGATCTTTAGTGAACCAATTTGGCTGGGCCCTGCTTTTAACTCTTTTCAGTCTTACCGGTACTTGACGATCGAGTATGTCATTAAATATTTTGTACCAGCTGTCTGCAATATCGTCTATATCTTCAAATACAAAAGCAGTATCCCACGGGGCCTCTTTCAATTCCACAACAAATTTGTGCTTGTCGAGGCGTTTCAGGTCTCTGTATGTAAAGGTGTTGCTTTGTTTGTTGTTTTGCAACTCTTGGCCTTTGTAGCGTCGCAAAGCAATTGTAGGCAGGTGATCCGACATTCCAATGTTCTTTATCTCCACGCACGATATTCTTTCTGGGTAATTTGTCCAGATATGGTCCAGACACGTTCCTGGCACGGGCCTTGTAGCTTCTTTAACAAGCTGGGTTAAATGCAAATTTTTCAGTGTTTTTACAAGCTTGTGCTTGTTAAACAAATTTACATTTCGAAAGTCAATATTGAAGTCGCCCAAGAGTATCATTTCTTTATTCAACAGATAGGCATTTTCAACGTTTTGTCCAATATTAGCGTCGTCTTGTGACTTTGATGATGGGGGTCTATACACACCAGCAATAAGAAATGCACGCTTAGATTTGAAAGGACACACTTCAATCCACAGTACTTCAGTGTCTTTTGTCATTAAGTCGGGGCGAAGTTTAGCGCAAAGTTGACTATTCACTGTGAGCCCCGTTTATTAATTATCTCAACTCTTATTTCTACTTCACGAGGTTTTCGGTGTCAATGTTTCATAGTGTTCTTTGGGAAGCCTGTGTGTACAGTGTTCAGTGTTCATATATGATTGCCATATTAATATTCATATGTTCAATGCCTTTATGTCCTCTAGGCCATAGTCGCTTATTTTCAAACGCAAGCGGAGGTCTGATGCTATATATTCTATGATTTTATCTTTTGTTTCATGAAAGTTACTGAACGTTGCGTGATTGCGTGCTATCCATGTCCAGTACAGCACTGTCTTTATTATGTGTGCCGCCTGGACGCAAAGTCGCTTATCTTTATTACTAAGTTCTAGAAGACAAACTCTCTGTTCATTAGGCCCTAAAAAACCGACAAGTCTTTCGATCTTAGGACCGAAGTATTTCCACACTTCTTGTATTCTCTGGCATTCTAAAAAACAATGTTTGATGCTCTCTGTTTCTTTGCAGCTCGCCCACCGTTTGGTTTGCGTGACATGCCAGTGGTACAGCGTTTCTCTAACCTTAACCCCTCTGGTTAAAATTAACCAGAGGAGGTCATTTTTCTTATTCTCGGTTGTGCTCTGTCGAACCCTTTTCCAGAGAGTTTTCCAATTACACTTGTTTCTAATTCCCCAGTACCTTACAATGTCTGGTTCTGTACATAGTTTGCTAACCAGGGTTTTGTACACTACTTTGGTTGTTACTCTAGCTGGTAATGTTAGCGTTTCAGTGATCGCGGTTAAGCAGGATTTCAAAAATGATGTAGGCTGCTCGGCACTGGGAGTACTGTTGTCACGTAGATACTTCCAGTTTGGTCTCATGCGGGCTAATTGGTTCCCCACAAAATATTTTATCATGTAAAACCACTTAGAGCCCTGGCCTACGTTGGCTTCGTGAATAACATTTACCGCTCGCAATGCTTTGCATTTGGTCTCTAACTTCACTACACCTAGTCCCCCTTTATTAACGTTGTTAATCAAGGTCGACCGTGCCACTGGTTGCATTTTGCTATTCCAGACAAAACCCCAGACTAGTTTGTTATATTCGCCTATAACCCAGCTAGGAAGAGGTAGCACTCGGGCTGCATACCAGAATCTGCTGGCTCCTACAATATTTATTACCAAGGCTTTTCCTACGTAGGAAAGTTCTCGAGTTCTCCACATGTCTAGGCTTTTCTCTAGTTTCTTCAGTTTTGGCTCCCAGTTATCCTTTTCAACATTGCCATGGCCGAAAACAATGCCCAAGATTCTCATCTTGTCTACCCATTTTAGTCCGTCCGTGTAGCCTGTCCGTGCGATTTACCCACGCTCCAAGCCACATGGCCTCTGTCTTAGTCTTATTTAGTCTGGCTCCTGATGCTTTTTCATATCTGTTCACTTCTTTCAAAAGTTCAGTGACCGACCGTTCATTCTTCACAAATACTGTCGAATCGTCTGCGTATTGAACAATTTTAAATTCTTCGCCTTTAGCTCCCGGTAGTAAAAAGCCTTGGATGTTTTGATTACTTTTAATTACCAATCCTAAGACTTCGGCTACTAAAATATAAAGCAGGGGAGATAGGGGACAACCCTGTCTCACCCCACGTTCGAGATTAAATGTTTCTGTTATGTCTCCGTTACAGAGCACTTGAGCACGTGCGTGAGCGTATAAAACCTTTATCCAATGTCGAAAGGATGGACCGAAACCAAATCGTACGAGAACTTTATCCAACAAAGATCTATCCACTCTATCAAAAGCTTTTTCTTGGTCTAAGCTGATCAATATCCCTACTTCTTGAGTTCTCTCGATGTAATCTAAAACGTCGCGTATCAGATTGAGATTATTCGATATCAATCTATTGGGGACTCCGCATGTTTGATCTGTTTCTACTATCTCGTCTAAAACATTTCGCAGTCTGTTTGCCAGAACTTTTGCAACTATTTTATAGTCCGCATTCAGTAGCGATATTGGTCTCCAGTTTCTTTCGTTCGTCTTTTTTGAAAAGCAAGTGTATTAAACTCTCTTGTTGTGACGGCGTTAATTTACCTAAATCGTATGTTTCGTTCAAAACTGCGATGAGGTCAATCTTAAGGATGTGCCAAAATTTTCTATAAAACTCGATGGGTATTCCGTCTTTGCCGGGTGATCTACCACTGTTTAGAGCTGTGATCGCTGCTAAAACCTCTTCTTCCGTTAATTTCCCTTCGCACAGCTCTTTGGAGCCATCGCCAAGGTTGTTGGTTATATTTTCTAGCAGTACATCTTGTTCGTTTGTATCAACTGGCTCACTAGTATACAGGTCTCGATAGAAATCTCGTACTACTTTCTTAATTTCGTCATCTTCAAAAACCTCTTGGTCGTTTGTGTCTAACACTGATTCTAAATGATTATCCCTAGCTCTTTTCTTTTCTAATCCGAAGAAGTACTTTGTTGGTTTCTCTCCTTGCTCAATCCATTGAGCTTTACTTCTTATTTTTACTCCTTCAAATTGTTTTGCGGTTAAGGCTTTTAACGAGGCTTCTAATTGTTGAAGTTCTTCAATCGCTGCCTTGTCGGAAGGATCAAGGTTTCGTTTTGCTCGTATTATTGCACGTGTAAGTTGGTTCTTATGTTCGTTCTCTTTTCTTCGTTTTTTAATACTAAATTGTTGTGTCTCTTTTCGGATGGTGTTTTTAAGTGCATCCCACCAGCTACTTAGATTGTGAAATCGATCCTTGGATTCACTCTCTTGACGTAACTTTTCCTCCATGTTTTCTACATAGTCCTTATCTTGTAGTACGGTTATATTCATTTTCCAAACGAAACTCTTAGGGGCTTTTTTTCCATCAAGTTCTAAATGCAGTGTTACGTATTCGTGGTCTGAGAGAATACAAGGTTCTATTTCACATTTCAGTATATGTCTATAACCTCGATCTATCAGAAATTTATCCAACCGTGATCCTGCAGTCAGGTCTTTCCTATACCAGATGTATTGCCTAGAGCCGTGATGTTTGACCCTCCAAATATCTGTTACATTAAATGTTTCTCTTATTGTTTTGACTTCCTTTTGCCCTGCAAAACAGGCCCCAGTTGCGTGGCCGTATCTATCGTTTTCATCCTCAATGCAATTAAAGTCTCCGCCTAATATTAGTCGAACCCCAGGAAAAAAGAACTGATGCAGGTTTGTAAAAAGTTTTTACGTTCGAGCGGGCCAGTTGGTGCATAAACGTTAACTAGGTTGAATCTCGTTTGTTGGTACTCGACTAGCAGGCTCAAGACCCTTTCATCGGCATCGTGTCTAAATTGTATTACCCGATACCGAGAACCAGCTTTCTGCAATATTCCGACCCCAGCCGATTTTTCAGTCCCGAAGGACCAGAAGCCTTTTCGACCCCACAAATCATCTACCTTGTTTGCTTTTTGCTTTTTGTTCACGAAAGTCTCTTGTAAAAGGACAAAGTCGTCTCTTCGTTCTTGTAAATCTGTTAAGATTTTAGCTCGTTTAGCATCATCCCCCAAACCCCTTACATTAATTGTAGAAAGCTGTAAGAATGGTCAATACAGGAAAAAAGGGGGTACTCACAGTTGGAATTAAGTTCTATGTACCAATCTGTTGATTTTCTTTGAGCCTGTTTCCTTGCCGCTTTTTTCTTCGGTCTCTGGAATTTCCAAGGGTGCTTTTTTGCTTTACCTGGTTCGTCCTCATCCGTGTTGGTTGGTGTAGGTGTGGATGACGTGTGGCTACGCTTAGACGTACCAGAAGCTGCTTCCATGTCTTCTTCAGTATTAGGGAATAATTCCTGTGTGTTCTTATCACAAGTACTTTCCAGATCTTTTTGCAGTTGAGCTGCTTCGGTGTCTTTGTTTTGCAGTTTTCTGGAGCTCGTTATCACTAGAGTGGTTGGTGTTCTGAATAGGGGTGTTGTCGTTCCTGTCAGTTTTGCCGGTGTTCGTCCTGAACCTTTCTGGGGAGGAACTTTCGTGGGGTTCATGTTCTGTTTCTTCCAGAATTGTCCGAGTGTTTCAATAGCCTGTTCCTTCTCTTGTGCACTGATTGTAGCCCTATCGTTCTTCGTTTCTGGCCCGGTTTTGATATTCACTGTGGCTTAAGGTTGAGACTCGGCGTGTGTGTTCTGGTCGTTCTTCTTTTCCTCTTTCTCGGGGCCATTCGTTTTCTTCTGGTTGTTTTGCGGTGGCGCTGCTGTGTTGTCTGCCGCTTCCTCATCATTTGACCAGCCGTCTGTGTCGTCTGCTAGTCTCGGCACTGTGATGCTGTTTAGCCAGTTGAAGGGGCACTTCCCTGCTCGGTGGGTTGCGAGTTTGTATATCACGCACAATGTCGCCTCTGGGCAGTGGTGTGCTACGTGGCCCATTTTCTCGCAGTTATAACACATAATGGTTCTACATTCCCTGGCTTGATGGCCTGTTTCATTGCATCTTCGGCATGTTGGGGTCTGGCCTGGGTAGTGTATGCCAATGAGTATGCGATCGAATCTAAGGTAGCTTGGGATCGCATTTTCGAGTCTCATCCTTACATGGCTCTGCCCATTCTCAATTTGTGTGCCAGTATATACACCTCGTCTGATGGAGAGAACTGGTCCATATTTGGCCAACCTGTGCTTTAGGGCGCCATCCGGTAATTCATATGGGGCGTCATATATAGTGACGAAAGTCACTGCGTTGTCGACATCTTGCGCCATTACATTTCTACCTGCTACTTGTAACACTCCCGTTCCTAATAAGCTGTCTCTCATGTCGCATGACCTTAGGGTGACCACGAGTTGCCTATCGCTGTGTCTCTGCATCATCATGACATCCTCTTCATCTATGCCGTGAGTGGCCAAGGCTTCCATGTAGTCTATACGGCGTGTCTCTGCCGAGGGGATTGTAAAATATAGGGTCTTTGGCCGTTCCGGAAGCTTGTTATGGATTTCAGGTACTGTGGTCTCTCCATCGCCTTCTATCTCGCCCATTTCAACCTCATGTGTGGCAGCTCTAGGCGGGATCCCTGTGGTATTACTTGCCGAGGAGGGTTGGGAACTACCACTGGCTTCCTCAATGCTTGTCTTCGCCATTTTCGAATTTTCACCAAATTCGCCAAACGGGAACCCTGTGGTACGCCTGGCCGAGCAGGACTGGGTTCTATGCCATAACGGCTATCAAAGGTTGGCCTCGCTTCGGGACCCAAAAAAAAAATTCTACTTGATACCTAAGCGAAAAAGCCTTCGGGAGTTCGGTAGGCTTAAAACCGTGAGGTTGCCGAGAACGCCTCCCACATGGGTTAGCGCCTCAAGATTTACCAAGTGACAAGAGGAAAAACAGATAGGCTAACTAGTTAAACACTGATCTTAGCCAAAAGGCCGAGAAGCGATGCCCTTCCTTCTCCAGAATGGGGGACGCCGTCGCCAAAAGGCGCACTGGCCATGTGGGAGCTAGAGCACAAAACAACGACAAATCTGCGTGTGCACTATACTATGGCATGGTACGGCAATCGAGCAAGGCCGTGCCACGGCAAGCACTAGTGATGCACTGTCAGTCAGTGCTGCCTGACAACCACGTTTTGGACATGTTTTCCAACTTGCCCAACTCTCCCCCGAATGCCCCGAAATGTCTCGAAGCCAACGCAACCATTCTACGAAGCTCCCCTATAAAATAGATTCTAGTGACCTCCAACTTCTGTCTACGGCCATACCATCGGGAAAACACCGGTTCTCGTCTGCTCCCGATCATCACGAAAAATCCGCCTACCGTAGAGGCCATCGAGTGGCCAAAATTACTCCTAACTCTAGGCAAAGTGAGTACGAAATTATTTCGGCGGGCATTTAGTGGCGTCCTGCCCTAGGTGCTCGACCAGTTAAGGTTTTATTCTACGCTCACCGGCACGCCATCATGGCTGACCGGAAAGCTAGAAGCGTTACATTCAAAACGCCGTCTACCCTTAAAGCTGGCGACATAAAAGCCGCCATAGTCAGGGAAATTGGGGAAGATACCGTCACTGTCGTCCAAGAATTACGATCCGGAGAATTCCTTGTAGAATTTACAGAGAAGGACCACGCGGAAAACCTGATCGAAGGAGGCTTCCCTTTCGACACGCTCCACGTGCCATGCCACCCGCCGCAGGGCTATTACACAAATGTAAGCATAATGGGCCTTCGGGCTTACATAGAAGATGACGAAGTCATAACAGCACTAGAAAATTATGGAGAAATTAAAGGGGAGATTATCAGACTCAAATATAAGACGGACCATGACCTAGCAGGCTTGGAAAACGGAAACCGACTGATGAGGATGGTTCTCACTAGCCCAACCATCCCATACTCCATTAAAATCAGCGGAGAATGGTGCCGGATCATCCATACCAACCAAAAGCCTGTTTGCCGTGAGTGCGACGAACTGGGACACACAAGACGGCGTTGCCCAAAAATACAGTGTCGATCATGTGGCGAGAACGGCCACATGAGCCACGATTGCCCGCAAAGGGGCTTCACAAAGACTACTAACACGACCGAAACCAGCACAGAACAAGACGTCGAAAACACCGAAGACACGACAGAAAATACCGAAGACACGAAAGAAACCCCCACTGGAGACACGACAGAAAACAAAACGCCCACTAACACTCAAGACACACAAGACTATGAAACAGAGCAATCTACATCCTTATTTACGGAGCCCAACACAGAGGAAAAAATGGAAACAAATAACACAAGCATCAAGCGCCCACACATCACAGACTCATCAGACTCTGACAACAACCAACATATACAACGACGACAACGGCTCAATCCTGCGCCTAACACTAAGGCAAGCCGGCCCAAAGGACCGAACAAGACTACGCAAGAATCCGCACCTACGATAAACCAACGCACCAGTAGACTCATTACTCGACCCTCTGTATCATGTTTGAACTGTATAACTTTATATGTCGAGGCGGTTCTAATTAAAATCCCCACCCCCGCACACTTTTCAGATCCGAAAGACTAAAACCCGCGTGTGCCCCATGCTAAATCAACTTTTCTGGCTTTATTCAAACTGTTCACAAACGTTTCTTGCATAAATACAAAATCATTCCGTCGAGCTTTAAGCTCGGTCAAAACCAGTTCTCGTGTTTGTTCGTTTCCAAGCCCTCTTACATTTATAGATGTGAGTCGTAAGAATCTACTAGTGTTTTAGGGTCACTTACGTTTACCAGTGCTGGTTCCTGTTTTGTTTTTTGGCGGCCTTCGCTTTAGGCTTCAGGTGGTAGTTTTGGTTCTTCTTCCTGGAATCCTTTTTCTTCTCCGGTGATTGGGGGGCGGATTTCTGGCGGGGGTCAGAGTTAACTGGTGTGGAGGTTGAAGAACTGGTCCTGTCACGTTTCGAGGCAATTGATGTAGTTTCCATGTACGTTTCCGGGGTGTCAAACAGTGTCTGTGTGTTCTCTACTGTGTTTTTTTCTTTGGTCTTCAGGAGGTCAGAGAATAACTGGGATGCTTGGGTTTCCTGGCTCACTGTAGGTTTACGTTCAGGTGTTGCCTTCATTGGAGCGGTCTGCTTCCTCAGCGGTATCGTTGTCTCTGTCAATTTTGCAAATTGTTTCTGCCAAAACGTCTTCAAGGTGGTTATGGCTTTCTGCTCTATATTCTGTTCTTGTTCAGCAGTTTCTTGGGCCTGTTGTTCCTTTTCCTCATCGCTCTCTGTGAGTTCTTCGTGTTCAGGTCCTGGTTTCGTCGGTACTACGGTAGCTGTAAAGGTCACTGGTGTCGGGGTACTCACTGGTTTTGTTGCGGCTTCTCTCTCTACTTGCGACCCCCAGTCCTATACGTCTGGTTCAAACAGGGAATCTCGGGTGGCTGCTTCAGTCGTCCAATTGTAGGGGCATTCTTCGGCGAGGTGATATCGCCCTCTGCAGATTACACAGCGTTTCCTTTTCTTACAATGGTGGATGACGTGGCCGATTTCTTCGCAATTAAAGCACACGATTTGGCTGCACGATCTTCCAAAGTGGCCGGTTTGGTTGCAGCGATAACATGTTGGTTCTTGCCCTTGATACTTGACACTCATCTGTATCGGGCCAAGTCGCAGGTAGCTTGGCATTGGCTTGTCTATCCTCATACCAATATGGCGAAGACCGTTCTCGATGTGTGAGCCGGTGTACTTCCCACGTCTAACTGCAAAAACTTTCCCATATTGCTCCAATCTATGCTTTAAAGCTGCATCGGATAGTTCATGCGGGGCATCAAATACCGTGATGATTTTTATTTCCCATTTCTTGGAGGACAATTTCCTTCATTGACTTAGGTGACAGGGAATGTAACATCTCCACAAGCCTTTTCCTTGGGTCTGTTTCATCACAAAGAAAATCATGTCCAAGCTCTTGAACAAAGAGGGAGTACAAAGTGGAACACTGCTTCACAGTCTGACAGTATATTATGACTCTTCCAGTATTGTTTTTCTTTTCTTTCAACTCTTGCAAGAGCCACTGAAAGTGATCCAGTAAGGACAACTTTTTATCCATGTATCTCACAGCAAAGGCAATGTTACTTTTGTTTGGGCTTTGTGTAATCTCCTTGAATTGTTGAAGTCGAAGGACGTTTACAATGGCTTTTTTTGTCTTCTGTGTTGCAGTTGCTGTGATTGCCATAAAGGCAACATCTTTAGAGACAAGGGAACGCAACTCACTTAGCTTATAAAATCACCTTCTGAAAGCAACTGCTGTTTGACTAGTTGAGGTTCCCCTGTAACAATTAGATAGATAACAGTAAAGTGAGTATAATAATAGAAGTAATCAATA
Source organism: Actinernus sp. WN-2022 (assembly GCA_030867875.1). Classification (NCBI taxonomy): domain Eukaryota; kingdom Metazoa; phylum Cnidaria; class Anthozoa; order Actiniaria; family Actinernidae; genus Actinernus; species Actinernus sp. WN-2022. The sequence goes on from JAOWCC010000237.1 coordinate 7,240,873, forward strand.
CCTTCTAACTTATGACAAGATATAATTTTATTTAAATAGGTTTACTAAAACTCAGTGGCCTTACATTTCTTTGTATTTTGTCATCAAAATATCTGCACACAAACGTTTAACTTTACTAACAGTACTGTGATCTTTATTTGTTTTAATGCAAGGCCACTGTTAGTAAAGTTAAACGTTTGTGTGCAGATATTTTGATGACAAAATACAAAGAAATGTATGGAGCTGATTGTTTGGGTTGAGTATTAAGTGACGTCAATGACACTCTAAAGATTCATAAAAATATAACACTTCCCTCTCCAATATAGAGAAAAGATTTTAATTAGTGATTATAAGATTTTTATATGGAGTTTTGGCTAAACTTTGAACGAAGGAATGCCTACAAACTGGATTGGTTTTAATTTATACATTTAACTTTAAGTCAATGTATTAAAATGTACGTATTAACAGAAACAAGGTAATAAATTAACGGAAGCTTACCAATGGCTTATACAATGAGCTTCATCCACAGTGATTCCAATAAGGTTTTCTTTGTAAACACTGTTGTTTAACATAGTTCGCCATCTTGGATTTCCAAGCAGCGATTCTGGAGATGTCAACACAATCCTGAATTCTCCCCTCTCGATTTTGTCATTGTCTTCCTTATCATCTCCTATGGAAGCAGCCTTTAATCCAATCCCTTGCAAATACTTTTTTTGGTCCTCCATTAAGCTTACGAGCGGAGAAATCACCACTACAATCGGTGGCAACGAGTATCCCGCGTAGCATAATTTTGCTAGTTCAGCGTGAACATAAGGAGACATTTGGAATACAAGAGATTTCCCAAACCCTGTAGGCAGGTTTAAAAATACGTCCCGTCTATTTACGAATTCAACAAGAGCGTCTTTTTGCTCAGGAAATAGCTCGGAAATCCCAAAAGCTTTGCACACGTTTCTTATACAAAATTCCATATCTGCCGCCATCTTGAAAAGCACTTTCAAATTCTTTGCATACCTGAGTTTGTGAAAAGTAAAAGCTTCGCTCTGATTGGTTGGAAATCAGACAAAGAAGAACACGCATTCTGACAAGGTTTATCAGACGGGAGAAAGGGGTGAAGTGAAGCGGAAGACCGCTGACCGTCTGAAAAATCAGGCTAGGCAAAGAGCTGCAGCTAGACAGCCTGTACATACCCTGAATGCGTCTGGCGAGCTAACGAGAGAGGCTCTACTACAACATATCAGCCGCTAAATTATCATGTTTTATATGTTTATTGTTATGCTTGATTTTAGCAACTTTGTACTATACATAAATTATCATTGTTAATCAATCCAAAAAAGAAATATTCTTTAAATCAAATCATTGTTTTGATAGCCTTGTATTCCTTTCTCTTTTCCCTCATACTTCACGTTACAATTTATCGTGAAGAAAAAAAGAGACATTGTACATCCAAGGCCAACTATTGTACAAACACGTTTATATTATTATAACATTAATTTGATTTGATTGGGTAAGAACTGGAACTTTAGATATAATATAGCTACTTGTAAAAATATATATCCAAATAAAATGCCTGTGTATATCTCAGCTATGTAGAGTTTTTTGCAAACTAATTTTTCACGTTTAATTCTTCTTGACAATGAGTTCAGTCAGTTTCAAAAGAAACTCCTGGTCGCTTTTGCGTGCTTCGGCGTCTGCATTTCGCTGCTGTTCCTCCAGCTTCAGCAATAGCCTTTCCTGTCTGGCCTCAGAGGCCTCATGCATGGTCGACTGCTGCTCATAGAGTGAGATGAGCTTGTCCTTGAACTCCGGTTCTTGGCCATTGTGCGGGTCCGTTCTTCTACGTCTTTTAATGGGACTGTTGCCCTTCTTTGAGTCCCGCTTTCTGCCCTTACGAGGTGGTGATTGCGAGCATGTCGAGCTCGCTGCTACAACTGGTGTTGTTACAGCTTCAGATGGCGATTCAACGCTGTTATAGCTATCATCTAGCAGTTGGTTCTGTTCGTTTCCAGACCAATCGTCCAGGGCAGGTGTGATTGGGTCGTTATTCACTACACATTCGATCACCCCAGGCATAGTAACTACTGGGCGATCCCCCAGAACTTCGTCGAAGTCGTCGTAGAACGGGCTTGTCTGTGGCGAATTCCCGCTCTTTTTATTTTTGTCCTTGGCATCCTTGTATCCCTGCCTCAAGTTTCTAATTTTATCTTTGCACTGCTTGAGCGTTCTCTTTTTGGGGAACTTAAAATCTCATTCCACGCAGCCGTCTTTTCGTGGGACTCCAAACGAGGGAGATTTTCTTTCTGCTACTCGATTTATCTTGTGCTGGTCTTGATTCGTCTGGCGATGCAGCCAACTGCGAGTCTTCGCTCCTTGGTGTTGTTGGAGATGAATAGCGATCCCGATCCCAGAGTTGGGGGGTGAAGTTTAATGATGAAGCAAAATGACCAAGATTTTGGCCTTCATTATGCCAATAATTTGGAGCGAAAGCTCTTGCTGGTTGCAATTGATGCAATTGATTTGCTTGCGTTGGATGGCCACGGACATCACCGACAGGCACTTGAATGTTTTGTGGCGCTAGTACCAAGCCAGGATTCATAACAGTTTCGAGAGATTGCGTAGGGAAACGAGGATACCGCTCGGTTGCCGCTCGTTCGAACCGAAGCAAACAACATGAATTCAAGTCTAAAGGTCACTGTTCTGGAATAAATCAAGCGTACACAACTGTCACATTTTATTTGCGCAGAGCTTTGCAAAGGAATTCTCTATCTACTCTATCGAAGGCCTTTTCTTGATCGATAGATATTAAAATACCGGTCTCATCGGTGCGGTCGATGCAATTAAGCACGTCACGAATAAGAGCTAAGTTACTAGCAATCATACGTCCTGGTATCGAGCATGTTTGGTCTGGTTCGATGATATTATCGAGGACTTCTCTAGCTCTGTTTGCGAGAGCTTTGGCTGCTAACTTATAGTCACAATTTAGAAGTGAAATTGGGCGCCAGTTTTTTAAGGCTCGTCTCTCGTCTTTTTTAAACAGTAGTCTTGTGATACTTTCCTGTTGTGATTTCGTAAGGTGTCCTAAGTCAAAGGCTTCATTCAAAACCTTGACTAAGATGTTTCCTAAGAGCGGCCAAAATCGTTTATACAATTCTATTGGCAAGCCATCTTTCCCAGGGGTTTTCCCTGTGTTACTCATTTTAAGCGCTTTCAAGAGTTCATCAGGAGTAAATTTACCTTCACAGCTTAGTATGTCGCTTTCGTTGAGCTTTTCTTTGATGTTTTCAAGTAATTGATCTTGTTCCGTTGCATTTATTGGTTCTTTCGTATACAGTTCTGTGTAAAAGTCTTTAACGGCTGACTTGATTTCATCTTGTTCAAAAGTTTCTTTTCCGTTTTTATCGAAGATGCTATGCATTTGATTTGCTTTGGCTCTTTGTGTTTCTAAGCTAAAGAAATACTTTGTAGGTTTTTCGCCTTTCTCTAGCCATTGTGTTCTGCTTCGTATTTTTGCACCTTCAAGTTGTTGTGCTATAATTGTCTGCAGGGCCGTTTCTAGTTCATTAAGCTCATTGTGGTTTTGTTCTCCTTTATAAAACCGTTTTTTGGCCTGAATTAACTGTTTCGTTAACCGGTTTCTTTCCTCGTATTGCTTTTTCCTTTGCAAAGCGCAGAATTTTTGTGTTGTTGTTCTTATTTTGTCTTTTAAATTATCCCACCATTGTGCTAAGGTCGTGAAATTAACTTGATTGTTAATTTCTTTTCTTATTTCTGTTTCAATGATACTAGTGTATTCGTTATCATTTAATACCGAAGTATTCAGACGCCAAATGGGGGTTGCTTTATTTCCCGTCCCAGCTACTTGAAGGGTTATTTGTACAAAATCGTGATCTGACATTGTACATGGATAAGACAGGCATTTATCAACCGTAACATTTATATCCCTACTGACATATATCCTATCTAGCCTTGAAGCGATTGTGTGGTTTTTGTTCATGTAAGTGAACAATTGTTCATCCGGGTGTAATAAAATCCAAGTATCTTTTAACTTATAGACCGATCTAAGGGTCTTTAATTCGTCTTGTCCGGCCAAAACTGCCCCGGTGGAGTGACCTCTTTTATCAATTTCTCGTTCAACGCAGTTAAAATCACCGGCAACTATTAAGATTGATCCTGGGTAAAAGTATTTATGAATTTCATTTATAAATCGCTTTCTTTCGGTAATGTCTGTCGGGCTATAAATATTAACTACGTTAATTCTAGTAGTTCCATATCTTAGGAGTACACTCATTACTCTACCGTCAGTATCGTGCTGATAGCAAACTACCTCAAAGGGTGAGTTATCTTTAATCAAGATTCCCACACCACTACTTTTTTCCGTTCCAAAGGGCCAGAGACAGCGACCACGAAACAATTTCTGAAAGGTATCCGCCTTTCGTTTGTTGTTAACAAAAGTTTCTTGGAGGCAAACAAGGTCATTATTCATTCTATTTAAATCATCGATAAGAGCATCTCGTTTATCAGGTTTTCCTAAGCCTCGTACATTAAGTGTAGTTAGCTTAAGGAAGGCAAAGTAGTGAGGGTATCATCCTAAGATAATCTTACTTTTTCTTTTTTCTGCTCTGGGTGGTCCATTGTGCGATTGCTTGTTTTGGTTTGCCTTTTCCTTTTTTGTTTTTCCCTGGTGATGCTGGAGGCGTTGGCTTTGTTGACTCAATTACGTCGTCGTCTTCATCAGAGTTTTGCGGTGTTACTGATCCGGAGTGTGAGTGGTTTCTCTTGGAACAAGTTGAGCTGGTCTCCATATCATGGCTGTCTTGACTGAACAGCTCGCGGGTCTTTTCTAGATCAGCCTTCAGATGTGAATCTGTCTCTCGAGAGGGTCCTGGTGAGCACTGTGTGGATGTTATGATGTTCGGTGTTTTCTTCGAGGTTGTAAGGATCGGGGTCGTTTGGTTCCTTGTAGGGATTACCACTTCGCTTATTTTCGCTGGGGTTCGGCCGGATCCTTTAAACTGGAACCTGGCTTGTGTTGGGATCATTTTCTGGTTGCCCCAAAAAGTCTTGATGGTAGCGATAGCTTCAATTTCTTTGGCTGTGAGTTCATGGGATGTTACGATCATTTCTATTTGTTCTCTGGTAGGGGGTTGTCTATAGTCATCAGGTTGTGATTGCTGTGCTTCTTCTATGTTTTCTTGTTCTTTTGTCGGGTTATTTTCGGTTACGGTCTCCTCTTCGATTTGTTCTCCTTCTCCATTTTCCTTTTCTTCTTGTTCTTTTTCCCGGGTCCAGTTGTAGGCACACGTCGATGCTAGATGGTGTTCACTTTTACAGATGACACAGCGAGTCGGTTTGGTGCAGTGTTGTGTAACGTGTCCAAGTTCTTCACAGTTGTAACACTGGACAAGATGACATTCTCGGGCATAGTGGCCTGGTTTGTTACATTTCTTGCAGGTGGCAGTTTGGCCTGTGTATCTGATGCCTAGTAGTATGTGTCCAAGTCTGAGGTAGCTGGGTATTGGTTGTTCCAGACGCATTCGCACATGGCGCATCCCGTTTTCGATCTGTGTGCCATAATATTTTCCTCTACGAACTGATGTTATGGTGCCGTACTGTGCTAGTTGGAGTCTTAAGGCTGCATCCGGAAGTTCATACGGGGCATCGTATACGGTGATACAGGTCAGGGGATTGTCAATGTCTTGTGCCATGATTGTCTGTCCAGCGACTTGAAGGACTCCGCTAGTTAGTATTTCATCTTTCTGGGTGGTTTGTCTAAAGGTTATTGTTACTTGGCGCTGCGTGTTCTTTGCGATGCATAGTATATCTTCCTCTTCCAAGCCACGGTCTTTTAGGGCGTCCATATAGTCGGTACGGGATATTTCTTGCTCAGGGGCGGTCAGGTATAGAGTCTGTGGTCTTTCTGGTAACTTGTTTGCCGTTCGTAATTCGTGCATTCGTTCATCGTTGCCGTCTACAGTTTCTCCCATTTCTGCTGCTAAATTACGTTGCGGGGGTCCTGTGGTAGGCTTGACCGACGAGGACTGGGTACTACCCCCCTGTCGCCATAAAGGCTATCAAACGTTGGCCTCGCTTCGGTACCAATAAAAAAAATCTACTTGAAATCTAGACTAAAAGCCTTCGGGAGATCGGTAGGCTTAAAACCGTGAGATTGCCGAGAACGCCTCCCACATGGGTTAGCGCCTCAAGATTTACCAAGTGACAAGAGGAAAAACAGATAGGCTAACTAGTTAAACACTGATCTTAGCCAAAAGGCCGAGAAGCGATGCCCTTCCTTCTCCAGAATGGGGGACGCCGTCGCCAAAAGGCGCACTGGCCATGTGGGAGCTAGAGCACAAAACAACGACAAATCTGCGTGTGCACTATACTATGGCACGGTACGGCAATCGAGCAAGGCCGTGCGGCAAGCACTAGTGATGCACTGTCAGTCAGTGCTGCCTGACAACCACGTTTTTGACATGTTTTCCAACTTGCCCAACTCTCCCCCGAATGCCCCGAAATGTCTCGAAGCCAACGCAACCATTCTACGAAGCTCCCCTATAAAATAGATTCTAGTGACCTCCAACTTCTGTCTACGGCCATACCATCGGGAAAACACCGGTTCTCGTCCGATCACCGAAGTTAAGCCCGATCGGGCGAGGTTAGTACTTGGATAGGTGACCGCCTGGGAATACCTCGTGCTGTAGGCATTTCATTTTTGCTCTGCTTGCTGCTGCTTGCTGCTGCTTGCTGCTTGCTTTCGGCGTCTTGGCTTCTATCCCCCCTCTCCGCTATTTGGGGGGCGCTACTACTTTTCTTTTAAATCTAGAAAAAGAAAACCAATAAACAGCGTTTCAGAACGAGGCCCGATCGAACAAGCGATAACGATTCACTCATTACAACACTCACGTCATGATAGCGCAGTAGTTTCCTCTGCATGCACGACGCTCTGACAATAATCGGCTTGTGTGGAGCAGAGTGTTCGCTGTGTTGCTCTGTTCCTGTGTGAAAAGCATGCTGTCGGGGAGAGAATAAAATATGTTAGTCAGTACGAAAGCATGTACTGGACGAACAACGCGATACACATTGTGCGTCCTCCTCAGGAGTGCGTGTGGTGAAAACCAGCGTTGAGCCGTGAATTGGTTAAACGATTCGGTTTGTAGTCGACATCGTTCTAACTACTCTCGCTAGTTCATGCGTAGTAGTAGTCTAGCCACGTCAAGCACGAGCGAGTCATTCTAGTATTCTAGGCATTCTTAGTACTACATTCGTATTGTTGTACTGCGATCGTATTATTCACTAACGCGCACTAGAAAAGACAAGAGAATTGGATACAAGTTGGTTGTTCGGGGACGAGCGCGAACGCAGGTCCCCACTACCAGAAATTATACGCTCGAGTTACCCACATTTGGGGTAATCGCAGGGGTCAACCCAATCGAAGTGCAATGAAAGGGCCTCGCCCTGAGAGGACTGCCTTCATGATCACAGTTGCCTCCCGCGTCAGGTAAGTATGACTTGCCTAACGCACGGTAAAATTACCTCGCGTCCGTGACGGTCGTATTCCATGTGGGAGCGCGACGACGACCCGTCCGTGCCTCTCCCCCTTCCGTGCCACATACTTGTACCACCCTGTACGTTATCTGTAAAGGAAAAGGATTTGTTCGTCCAGTTAATAGGGATGTTGGGTTCTTCCCAAAGGGAAGGGGGCCATACTCGGAGGTAGTGCAATACCGAGACGACCCGTTGGCTGGGACGAGGCAAGCCTCTTTTCCTCAGCCTAATTCCAAAAATCAGTTTAATATATGAGCTACTCAATGAGCAGCGTATCAGATATTAAGTTGATAAGAACAGATTTTTGTTTTGTTTTGAATAGCAGGTTATACCCCCTGCGGGTTTATTATCTTTCATGCTCTCGTTTTACATTCAGTTTACAGGATTAGATGTAGTTGAGTCCAGTTGGTGTAAAAACACCAAAGTCATATACACGAGACAAACGTCTTTATTAAACAACGGTTGGCGTAAGCACACCAAAGTCATATCTTTGAGACCAATTTATAACCATGAAGTTCATATAATACCTGGGGGTTAGCCCAGTAGTTGTGAAAGGCCTCTCGGGATAATCTGAACAGGTCTGTGCGTAATCTACAATTAATATCATAACAAATGGCCTTTATGATGTTGTGGGCCGGTTCTTTTGCGTTACGGAAGGTGGCTCTGTTCCTACTGGCCCAGACCCAGGCTAGGACAGTCTTTATGACGTATCGTGCCTGGGCCTGGGCCTGAGGATTGCCTTCAAATTGCAAAAATATTACTGTGTGAACATTCACCGTGAAATCTATTGCAAGTTTCCTTAATGTTGGACAAAAGTACTTCCACACTAATCTTACTCTATTACAATAGAGAAAACAATGCTCTATTGTCTCTACCTGGCCACAGATATCTCTAACTTTTTTCCAAATGTCTTGCAATAGCGTTCGTGGTACGGAGGGCCAGCGCTTCGCCAACTGTGGCGCCACAGTCACTTTGTTTAATAACTCAACATAAACTACGCTTGTTGTTAGCTTATCAGGCATGGTATCTAGTGCTCTAATAGCTTTCAAACTCTTCCCATAAAACCGTGTGGGGAGGATCGCGTTAGGCACTTTGTTGTCATTGAGGGGTTGCCAATCCCGCCTCAATGCTGCCATTTGCCTTCCAACGTAATACTTGTACATGAAAAACCATTTATATTTACCGTCTAACGCCGCTCCCTGTGATAAATTAGAGACTAGCAAGGCCTTAGCTTTAGTAGCCAAGTCAACTAAACCTAGTCCTCCATGTTTTATCGGGAGTAACAGGGTTTTCCGTTTTATCGGTTCCATTCTGCCTCCCCACACAAATGGCCATACAAGTTTCTCGTATTCTTGCTGAACCCACTTAGGGAGAGGAAGAACACGGGCTGTATGCCAAAACATGCTGGCTCCGAGAATGTTGACAATTATACTTTTGCCTACATATGACAGGTTTCTCTGCCGCCACCAATTCAGACATTTGTCTAGCTTTGTCAATTTCTGTCGCCAATTCTGTTGTTGGGTATTCTCGTGACGAAAAAATATTCCTAGTATCTTGATACTTTTGACCCATTTTAGCCCATGTGGCTTGTCGGTCCTATATTTCCATTTCCCTAACCACATGGCTTCTGTTTTCGTTCTATTTAACTTAGCACCGGTAGCCCGTTCTACTTTGTTGATATGCTGCAATAGTTTATTTAAAGCAGTCTCGTTCTTGACAAAAACCGTTGTATCGTCGGCATACTGCTGTAATTTTAATTGGAGCCCGTTCGCCCCTAGCCTGATTATCAGACGGTACGAGGTCGTCCGCTCACTTCCTCCCCCTCCCCGTCTGATGGACTTCATAGACTTTAATGTTCCTGACGTCATCAACCTTTGTTTTTACAATAAGCCAATACGAACACGCGTAAGAATTGAAGCGTAAAGTGTAGAACAGTCGTGCAGTAGCGGCTTTTACTAGTTGGATCTATCAGCTTTCATGCACTGGAAAAAACATTCTACAGCTTCCAACTTCTGTCGATTTCTCAGAATGGTATCCTGTTTGAGCTGCTGTGGTTCTTTGGAGAGCAGGAACTTTTTAAACGGAAGTTTGCGTGCAGTATTTGCAGGACAGGACAGAAAATATACATACCAGAAATATCAGACTCGATTCACTGCCGTAAAGTTTGTTACTGTAAACTTAGAACTTTTACGCTTTTACTTTTATTTATAAAACTTTTGAAGCTTGATATGTATGCCGATTAGTCACACAAGACCCTAAAGTTGTCCTAGTGTAGGTTTTTTGGTATAAGAGATTGTTTTAACCGGACTTTTTGTGCAAAGTTTAGATGCCCGCCGTACATGAACTTACGGAAGTGTGTTCATAATTCTGAAAACAAAAATATTCTCCCAAGTGCCATGAAACTTTTCCATAACATACTCAGTATGTGTGTTCACTCCTGCAGAAAAATCATAATATTCCATGAAAGATTTGGTCTTCTAAAAGCCAAAAACCTAGGAGAATGTTTGAGATCTATTTAATGCATGAGATCTATAAGCGGAGGAAGATTAGTAATTTACCAAAGTCCGTACGTAGATTCACAAACACATCGTTTCGATAAATGAACGATTCCAATGCTTTCTTCTGCTCTGGATATAGCTTCGAAATCCTGAAAACTTTACAACTTCGGTCGACAGAATGATCAAGTTCTTCTTCAACGGCATTCAGAAAAATATGCGAGCACATTCCTTAAATTCCAGACTTTGCCAAAAGTGTAAAGTTCGCTCTGATTGGTTGACATTATGACGTCAGGAACACGAAAGTCTATGAAGTCCATCAGACGGGGAGGGGGAGGAAGTGAGCGGACGACCTCGTATCGTCTGATAATCAGGCTAGTTCGCCCCAGGAAGCTGAAAACCTAATACTTCGTCGTTCCTGCGAAGGCTGCATCCTAATACTTCAGCTGTTAATATGTACAAAAGGGGGCTCAAAGGGCAGCCTTGACGGACTCCGCGTTCGAGATTCAACGGTTTAGTGAGACTGTCGTTAAAAATTATCTGAGCTTTTGCCCCGTTGTATAAAACTTCTATCCACTTACAGAAGGATTCTCCAAACCCAAAGGTTCGAAGAACCCTCGTAAGGAATCCTCGATCGACCCTGTCGAAGGCCTTTTCTTGATCTAAGGTTAATAATATGCCTGTTTCTCCTGTTGTGTCGATATAGTCAAGCAAATCACGTATTACGTTTAAATTATACGAGATGAGACGGCCTGGTATAGCACACGTTTGATCGCTTTCTACTATACTGTCTAAAACCTTTTTTAGGCGATCTGCCAAAATCTTGGCCGCTATTTTGTAATCACTATTCAAAAGCGATATTGGTCGCCAGTTCTTTAGATCCCTAACAACCGGACAATACTTTCTTGTTGTGATGGGGTGAGGCTACCAAGTTGGTATGCCTCATTCAACACAGCTATTATTTCTATTCCCAATAACTTCCAAAACCGTTTATAGAACTCTATTGGTATGCCGTCTTTTCCGGGCGATTTCCCGGTATGTAAACCTTGGAGCGCTTCTAGGGCCTCCTTCTGTGTGAAGATACCGTCGCACATTTCTTTTTCTTCTTCGCTTAACTCGTGCTGAATGTTAGTTAAAAGTTCCTTTTGTGTGTTAACATCCGTATTTTCGCGCGTCTACCGCGTTTTATAGAATTCTCTCACTGTAGATTTAATGTCGATATCCGAGTTTACCTCTCTCCCATTTTTATCGAAAAGAGAGCTGAAGTGGTTTTTCTCAGCTCGCTTCTTTTCTAAGCCAAAGAAATTTTTTGTTGGTTTTTCTCCTTGTTCTATCCATTGGGTTCTACTACGTACGTCCACTCAGCCCAGATCGCCTGCACCCAGCTGAGGGGACCACAGCATGGAGGTATTCCTGGAAGACTTCCCTCGTGATCTTGGGGACTCCCTTCTCATTCACATACAGCTTGGGTATGTGCACAATGACGGTTGTCGGCCGACCAATCCTTGTCATCACAAGGTCATCTGTAACATCTGCTCGGGCTGTTTCGGCAAACGTCCGGGGAGGCGAAGATGACGTCATCGATGGAGAAACTCAAAACTTTGAAATAGGCCGGAACATCCGCACCTAAATCTCGGAATTAGCGATACAAACCCCAGTGGACACTTGAAATCACAAATGATTTCCCGCGTCAGGTAAGTATGACTTGCCTAACGCACGGTAAAATTACCTCGCGTCCGTGACGGTCGTATTCCATGTGGGAGCGCGACGACGACCCGTCCGTGCCTCTCCCCCTTCCGTGCCACATACTTGTACCACCCTGTACGTTATCTGTAAAGGAAAAGGATTTGTTCGTCCAGTTAATAGGGATGTTGGGTTCTTCCCAAAGGGAAGGGGGCCATACTCGGAGGTAGTGCAATACCGAGACGACCCGTGGCTGGGACGAGGCAAGCCTCTTTTCCACAGCCTAATTCCAAAAATCAGTTTAATATATGAGCTACTCAATGAGCAGCGTATCAGATATTAAGCTAATAAGAACAGATTTTTTTTTCCATAGTGGGGTGTGAACCCCGTTTATTTCATTTCTCTGCTTATCCTTTACATTTCTTTTCCTCTAGATCTTTCTTGTGATACGGTAATGTTAATGTCTGTGGCATTTCGGCCCATAGCTCATTATTCATAGCACTTAGTGCTTAGTTCATTGTTCACAGGTTGAGGGCTTTGACCTGCTCCAAGCCATGGTCGTTAATTAGTAATCGGAGTCGAATGTCTCTGGCAATATAATCAACGATAGTATCTGTTGACTCGTGAAGGTTACTAAAGGTGGCGTGGTTGCGTGTTATCCACGCCCAGTAAAGTACGGTTTTTATTACGTACCCCGCTTGGGCGCAGAGATTCTGGTCTTTATTTTTAAACTCAAGAAGGAAAACTCTCTGTTCATCGGGTCGAAACGAGCCGATTATTGATTTGATCTTCGGTTCGAAAAAAAACCAAACTGCTCTAATTCGCTTGCACTCCAGAAAACAGTGTTTGATACTTTCAGTCTGCTGACAGCTTGCACATTGTTTCGTCCGTGCAATATGCCAAAGGTAGAGCTGTTCACGAATTTTGACTCCCCTAGTCAAAATTAACCAGAGGAGATCGTTTTTCTTATTTTCTGTTTTGCTCTGTCGAACTCTATCCCAGAGAGTTTCCCACTTGCAGTGCTATCTTATACCCCAGTATCTTATGGTATCGTGTTCTGTACGGACTCTACTAACTAGGGCTTTGTAAACCACTTTCGTATTAGTAAGCGGTAGGTTCACTGTATCTCTGACTTCTATTAGGCTGGATTGGAGAAATACAGTAGGTTGCGACGCGCTGGGGGTGTGATTGTCTCTTAAATGTTTCCATGTTGGTCTCAATTGCGACAACTGGCAGCCTAGGAAGTACTTTAACATATAGTACCATTTTGAAACTGGGCCTGAATTTGCCCCTTGCATCACATTAACTGCTCTCAGCGCTCTACATTTCGTATCAAGATCTACTAGTCCAGCCCCTCCTTTGTTTAGAGTGTTAATTACGGTCGTTCGAGCAACTGGATGCATTTTACCATTCCAGAAAAAAGTCACAATCATCGTGTTGTATTCTCTGGTGACCCATTCAGGTAATGGTAACACACGAGCAGCATACCAAAATCTGCTGGTCCCGATAATATTAATTATAAGGGCTTTACCAACGTACGATAACTCCCGTGTTTTCCAGAGATCAAGGCTATTGCTTAATTTCTTTAATTTAGGCTCCCAGTTATCTTTCTCTACATCCCCGTGATCGAAAACTATTCCTAAAATCCTCATCTTGTCAACCCACTTTAACCCATGAGGTTTATCTGTCCTCGTTTTCCATGTTCCTAACCACATGGCTTCCGTTTTACTTTTGTTCAATCTTGCCCCCGATGCTATTTCATATCTAGCGACTTCATTCAAAAGTGCCGTCAGGGAACGTTCTGTTTTAACAAACACTGTTGAATCATCCGCATACTGAGCAATTTTGAATTGCTGCCCTTTGGCCCCCGGTAGCAAAAAGCCTTGTATCTCTGGGTTTCGTTTGATGTTGGCCCCTAGTACTTCGGCTGCTAAGATATACAATAGGGGCGAGAGTGGACAGCCCTGGCGAACTCCCCTTTCTAAGTTAATTGGGTCAGTTAGGTCCCCGTTACAGAGGACCTGAGCGCGTGCTTGAGCATACAGAACTCGTATCCACCGGCGAAATGTAGGTCCAAAGCCATAGCGGATTAGTACTTTATCTAGAAGCGATCGATCGACTTTGTCAAAGGCCTTCTCCTGGTCTAGACTTATAAATATGCCGACCTCATTTGTTCTTTCGATGTAGTCTAGAACATCGCGTATTAGATTTAGATTGTTCGATATTAATCTATTCGGCACTGCGCATGTCTGTTCAGTTTCAACAATTATGTCTAGAACTTTGCGAAGTCTGTTAGCTAAGGCCTTAGCCGCTATTTTGTAGTCTGCGTTTAGTAGAGATATCGGTCTCCAGTTCTTTAGGAACGCACGTATGTCTTTCTTATATAGTAGGCGTGTCAAGCTCTCTTGTTGTGAACTTGTTAGCTCACCTATATCGTATGCCTCGTTTAAAACCGCCACTAATTCTCTCTTTAGAAGAGGCCAATTTTTTTTGTAGAACTCAACCGGGATACCGTCTTTGCCAGGTGATTTGCCGTTGTTGAGTCCTTGGAGGGCTTCGATTGCCTCCGCTTCTGTGATGTCTCCTTCACACATTTCCATCGTTTCCTGGTCTAACTTTCTACTTAAGTTTTGTAGTAGAATATCTTCTTCTTTCTCGTCAACTATTTCCTTTGTATAGAGACCCTGATAAAAAACTTGTACAACTTCCTTGATTTCACTTTCTTCGTACATTTCTATCCCGTCCTTATTGAAAACTGAATTCAATCTGTTATCTGTCGCTTTTTTCTTTTCTAAATTAAGGAAATATTTCGTCGGTTTTTCCCCTTGCTCTAACCACTGGGCTTTGCTCCTTATTTTAGACCCTTCAAATTGTCTAGCAGTTAGGGCTTTGAGGGATGCTTCTAACCGTTTAATTTGTTCGATCGCTGTCTTATCCGATGGATCCAGATTTCTTTTCGCTCTTATTATTGCACGTGTTATCTTGTTTCTTTGTTCGTTTTCTTTTTTCCGTTTTTGGGTGCAAAAATGGTGTGTTTCCTTCCTTACAGTTACTTTAAGTGAATCCCACCAGTTGCTTAAGTTGTGAAACCGATCCTTGTTATTTATTACATGTCTTAACGTTTCTTCCATTTTCTTGACGTAATTATCGTCCTGTAATATGGACGTATTCATTTTCCAAACTTGCCTCTTTTGGGGCTTCACTCCGTCAAGGTTTAGTCTAAGGATCACATATTCGTGATCAGAATGGACACAAGGCTCGATTTCACACTTGTCTATTTGTGTTAAATGTTTGTCTAACAGGAATTTGTCTAACCGTGAGGCTGCACTCAAGTCTTTTCTATACCAGGTGTATTCCCTGTTATTTCGGTGTTTTGATCTCCAAACATCAATTACATTAAAGGTTGCCTTCAAAGTCTGTAATTCAATTTTTCCGGCTAAAACTGCTCCTGTGGAGTGGCCGAAATGATCTTTGTCATTTTCAACGCAATTGAAATCACCACCGATCAATAACTTAACTCCGGGATAGAAAAATTGATGCAGTTCACTAAAAAATCTTTTGCGCTCCAGTAAGCCTGTCGGTGCATAGATGTTAACAAGATTAATGCTTATTCGGCCGCAATCGACAAGCAGACTTATCACTCTTCCCTCGGTATCGTGTTTAAACTGTTTCACACGATAGCGAGATCCAGCTCTCGTCAATATCCCTACCCCTGCTGATCGTTCGGTTCCGAAGGACCAGAAACCGTTATTGCCCCAAACTTTATCTATTCTAATTGCCTTATTTTTACAGTTAACAAAAGTTTCCTGCAGAAAAACAAAGTCGTCCTTGCGCGATTTTAAATCCATAAAATACCCTATCACGTTTGTTTTCATCTCCCAACCCCCTTATGTTAATTGACGAGAGTTGTATGAAGGAGCAAAATAAGGTATAACTCACGGTTAGACATTGCTTGATTACCAGTCCTGTTTACGTTGTTTACCACGATTTCTGTGTGAAGTATGCTTCGGTTTAGGTTTCGGCTTCTGTTTCACTGTTGGTTTCAGGGTTTGTTTCTCATCATCCTCGTCTTCGATGTTTCTCGGTGTGGATGACGAGGACCCATAGCTTCTTTTCGAGGCAAGCGAGGCTGTTTCCATCTCGAACTCGTTTGGGAATAGTTCTGGCGTGTTCTGCAGGTCGTCTGCCAATTGGTGTTTCGGCTCTGTCGGTTTCTGTGCTGGTACTACAAAAGAAGGCTGAGTTTGTTGTCTGGTTGGAGCTTTATCTGTCTTGTTGATCAAAGCCGGTCTTCTTCCCGACCCTCTTTGGGCATGGACCTGAGCTGGGATGAGTGTTGTTTGGTTCGACCAGAAGTTCTTCAAGGTTGTAACTGCTTTTTTACTTCTGGCGTCCAACTCCGATTATTTAGCTACTATTGTTGCCCAGTCTTCTGTCAGTGGTTTGGCTGCTGTGGTTTCGGTGGCGTTTGGTTCGGGTTTCGATTCTGGTACTTCCGTTTTTTTGTTTGTTTCCGGTTCCAGTGTTGGTGCTGATTTCGGTTCTCCCTTGTTAGTCGTTCCGTCTGCTATGTCCTCAACATCACTCCATTCTACTGAATCGTTGGGTTCAGCAGCTATCTCTGGTATGTTCCACCAGTTATAGTGGCATTCCTCGGCGACGTGGCTGGTGTGGCGGCACAGGATACATCTAGTTTGCTCGGTACAATGATGTGCTACATGTCCGAGTTGCTCACAGTTGTAGCAGGCGATGAAATTACACGCTCTTGCCATATGGCCCAGTTGGTTACACCTTTTGCATGTGGGCGCTTGCCCCGGGTATCGTAGTCCGATGAGAAGGTGACCCAGTCTCAGGTAGCTTGGTATCTCATGTTCTCTCTGCATCCTGACATACCGCAGTCCGTTTTCGATTACCGTATCCTAGAATTTTCCTCGTTTGCCGTATATTGCCAAACGGCTCTTCAAAGCTTCGTCTGGGAGCTCGTATGGAGCGTCATACACCGTTATAAAGGTGATCGGGTGGTCGATATCTTGTGCCATAACATTCTGGCCTCCAACTTGTAGCACACCTGTATCCGGGATTACATTCCTCTTCTTTCTTTCCCTGAAGGTTATCACCACCTGTCTTTCTGCCACTTTCTTCTGTATGCACATCAGATCCCCGTCATCGATTCCTCTATCTTTCAAAGCTACCATATAATCGGCACGATTCAATTCTGATTCTGGCATCGACAGGTACAGCGTTTTTGGTCGTTCTGGGAGTACATTGCTCGGTGTCCTTCTGATTCTCGGATTCCTTAATCTAACATCTACATCGATTTCTCTCTCTGGGCTTCCTGTGGTACCTTTGTCCGAGCGGGCTTCAATTTCGCCATTTTTTCCAACCGGGGACCCTGTGGTATGGCTGGCCGAGCGGGACTGAGTACTACTTTTTTTTTTATCTAGAAAAAGAAAACCAATAAACAGCGTTTCAGAACGAGGCCCGATCGAACAAGCGATAACGATTCACTCATTACAACACTCACGTCATGATAGCGCAGTAGTTTCCTCTGCATGCACGACGCTCTGACACTAATCGGCTTGTGTGGAGCAGAGTGTTCGCTGTCTCAAGCATGTTAAGGCCTGGTTCAGGGGTCACATTTCGGGTAAAAAATGTTTTCCTTATTTCAACACAGCCGAGTATGGTAAGTAGGCCAAGTTTCTCACGATAATAGGTATCGCCATTCTTGGCAACCTTAAGTGTTTTGTGTGTAGTAAAACGTGTCACGTGGTCTGTCACGTGACTTAGAACACGAAATCAGTAAATCAAAAATGCGGCTCCGAGTTTAAAACAGCTAGGATGACGAATGGATATGTTCAGTTAAGGTTGAAGCCTTTTACCTAAATCAACTT
This sequence comes from Actinernus sp. WN-2022, assembly GCA_030867875.1. Taxonomy (NCBI): domain Eukaryota; kingdom Metazoa; phylum Cnidaria; class Anthozoa; order Actiniaria; family Actinernidae; genus Actinernus; species Actinernus sp. WN-2022. The sequence continues at coordinate 7,258,463 of JAOWCC010000237.1, forward strand.
AGAAAAGATGACTACGATGTTTCGTTAACGAGTAATTAAGGCGAACATATGCAAAATAGGTCACGTGACTTTTTGTACCCTTAATATCTCCTTATCTTTACATGATAGTCGTCGCAGCCGCATTTCACTTAAACGATTTTATATAATTATGACGTCACCGATCACGTGATACGACAACCATCCATTTAACAAATTTAAGGAAGTTGATATTAGTATTATGGTGTAATTAGTTTTTGTTTAAACTGTTATTTCTGTCAGAAAACATTTTTTAACTTACATCTATTTTCCGTTAAATGAACCAGGCCTTAACATGCTTGAGGTGTTGCTCTGTTCCTGTATGAAAAGCATGCTGTCGGGGAGAGAATAAAATATGTTAGTCAGTACGAAAGCATGTACTGGACGAACAACGCGATACACATTGTGCGTCCTCCTCAGGAGTGCGTGCGTAAAAACCAGCGTTGAGCCGTGAATTGGTTAATCGATTCGGTTTGTAGTCGACATCGTTCTAACTACTCTCGCTAGTTCGTGCGTAGTAGTAGTCTAGCCACGTCAAGCACGAGCGATTCGTATTGTTGTACTGCGATCGTATTATTCACTAACGCGCACTAGAAAAGACAAGAGAATTGGATACAAGTTGGTTGTTCGGGGACGAGCGCGAACGCAGGTCCCCACTACCAGAAATTATACGCTCGAGTTACCCACATTTGGGGTAATCGCAGGGGTCAACCCAATCGAAGTGCAATGAAAGGGCCTCGCCCTGAGAGCACTGCCTTCATGATCACGGTGTTTCGTCAGTCAGGCTTGGATGCCTGGCTTAACTTTATTAACTATATACAAAATTAAAGTAACTGTAACATGTACTCCCTGCTATTTCGGCAGGGAGGGCTATAAAAAAACTATTTACATTGTATTGGTATATCACTGGTTTAGTTGAGTGGCCCCACTATTTCGGTGGGGCCTTTACAATCAGTTCTTTCATATTTCTATATACATGTGTAGGGTAGGAACCCTGTGTGTTTTTATTTATTTTTCTGAAGTTACCTGTGGGTGGGGACCCTGTGGTAACTTTGTTTTTGTTTTTGTTTCCTTTTTATTTATTTTTCTGAAGTTACCTGTGGGTGGGGACCCTGTGGTAACTATTTGTTTTTGTCTTTTTTGTTTTTGTTTCCTTTTTATTTTATTTTTCAGGAGACCCAGGGCTGGAACCCTGTGTATTTTGTTTTTGTTATGATTAAAGTTACCTGTGGGTGGGAACCCTGTGGTATCAATATTTGGACTTTTGATTGTTTTCTTTATACTAGAAATCCAGGGTGGGAACTCTGTGCTATCAAATAAGCTATAAAACGCAGGTTGGGACCCTGTGTATTTCGTTTTTGTTTTTATTAAAGTTACCTGTGGGTGGGAACCCTGTGGTAACAATTTTGACTTTTTATGTGTTTTCTTTCTACTAAAACTCCAGGGTGGGAGCCCTGTGTTATCCGGTGAAACAAAAAAAGACATAATAAACTATAAAAGGCCGGGTGCGAACCCTGTGTAATTAACAGGACAACAAACGTTGTGTTCTTAGGGTGGGAGCTCTGTGTGCTGGGCAAGTCTCATATTTGTTTTCGTTTTTTTCCTTATTTTTAACTTGGAGTCTTATCCCTGTGTTTTGGTAGGTTAAAATTTCATGATTAACGTGTGTTTACCGTTTGTCTCCCTATTTTATCAGGCGAGACCAAACGGAACACAAATGCTATACATCTAGGGTGGGAACTCTGTGCCGATGAAGAACGGGTCTCATAGGGTGGGAAGCCTGCGTTTTCGAGAGGTTCAAATCCAACTTTGCATTATTTTTTAAAGTTTGTTTTTCTTTTTCTCTTTTCTTTTCTTTTTCCTTTTCTCTATATTTTAGTTGCTAGGAATCGGATCCTGGTGTTTTCGGCCGGTCGAAAACCGAAATAAACCCGTGTTCACCCCGCGTTCTCGACCGGGCGAAAAATCAAGATTAACGTTTGTTTACAATAGGGTGGGAACCCTGTGTCCTTGAAAGGTTCAAATCCAACTTTGCAATATTTAAAAAAAAAAGAAAAAACATTTTTCTTTTTCTCTTTTCTATTTCTTCTTCTCTATATTTTAATTGGTAGGGATCGGTTTTTTGTGTTTTCGGCCGGTTGAAAACCGAAATAAACCCGTGTTCACCCCGCGTTCTCGGCCGGGCGAAAAACCAAAATAAACGTTTGTTTACCTGCGTTTATCGATATAATTTGTTATTCCTTGATCATCTTTGTGTACAAAAGCCAAGCGGAGAGGTTGTTCTGATTACTGTGAGTTTTCGTATTGCCGGTGTGTTGCAGCCCGCCCTCCAGACAGAAGCCGAGGACTTACTGGTAGCCCCGGTCGTCGACCAAAGAGCCGGCTGCCTCACACCGACAGTGTGTTTGAAGAGAGCCGGCTGAAAATGCTCTCGTGAACCTACATATACTGCTCGCTCATACGTGCCCTTGCGACGTGGAGCGAGACAGTTGTTGAGTAGATCTCGAGTTCGACTTTCGAGCGTATAAATGAATTCGGTTGGGAATTGAAACAACTCACGAATTTCCTCGTTCGGCAAAAACCTGGCAACGAACTCGTAACAGATATCTCGAACAAACACAACGTTGTTTTTGATCCATTCGCTAATATAGATCGGTCTACCTAAGTTGATATCTCTAATTATCGGATTATCGAAGAGCGGTGTGTCAAGAATCTGATCAATCGTCCAGAAGAATTGCCAGATGGCAGCTTCCAGGATTCCTATAATCCAAGGCGGCATAATTAACACAGAGGCCGTGTACCATAGTGTGGAAGCGGCTAGCTGATTAATTACGCAAACCTTGCCTTTCAGGCTCAAATCACGGTGTTGCCATGATTTGAGCGTGTTACAAAACTTTTGCATTTTGGGTTCCCAGTTATCTCGGCTTGTGTCAGTGTTACCCGTCCATTTAATCTGAGGACCGGCGTTTACTACGGTTTGATTCCGTAGGGATCCGGAAAGCAAGCCTTTGCATTTGTTTACATTTATGCGAGCACCGGAGGCGCTCTCATAAATTGTCAACAAATCGAAACAGCGTTTAACTGAATGCTCATCCGATAGCGTCAGAGACGTGTCGTCCGCGTATTGCGAAATAACACTAATCTCTGACGAACCGGGGAGTTGTATTCCCTTTATGTTTTCATCGCTTCGTACGAGACATGCAAATGTCTCTGCGATCAAAACATAAAGTAACGCACTCAAACTGCATCCCTGTCGCACGCCACGAGTCAGGGGGAAAGGCCCCGAAACGTGACCGTTGACTTTGATGCAGCTTGAGATATCAGTGTATAGAATTCGAACCCATCGAATGAACGATGGGCCGAATCCAAAGGCTTGTAAACACTTAAATAAATACTTCCAATCGACCCTGTCAAACGCCTTCATTTGGTCGATTGACAGGATTATCGCCGTGATATTTTCGTCGTTGGAGTATGTAATTAGGTCTTTAATTAACAGTAAATTCTGGGAAATGTTTCTATTCTTAACACAACATGTCTGGTCTGGACTGATAATTTCGCCAAGGATCTCGACTGCAGGGAGACTTAGAACCTTGGTGATAATGTTATAGTCCAGGTTACACAGACTGATAGGCCGCCGGTTGGGGATATCAAGTCTGTCACCTTTTTTGAATAAGGTACTGATAAGTGCTAGTCGCTGAGATGGAGTCAGCGAACCGAAATCATAGCAGGCATTAGCCATGTCTATAAAATCGGCACCTATCAGTTTCCAGAAATGCTGATAAAATTCGATTGGAAAACCATCTGTCCCCGGTGATTTGTTTTTTGCAAACAAATTCACCGCTTTAGTACATTCTGGGAGAGATATTCGCCCTTCGCAAATATCTCTCCCTTCGTCGCTAAGCCGTCGCTCTATTTTGCTCAAAATAAAGTCTTGTTGCGCTTCGTCTGTCGGTTCTGCCGTGTAGAGTTCTTCGTAAAAGTGTACATGTTCGTCGAGTATCTGGTAAACGTTGCTCGTGACAGATCCGTACCGTCGCCTTATAGCTCGAATTAGGGATTGTTGCCCGCGAGTTTTCTCGAGGTTGGCAAAATATGTCGTGCAACGCTCGCCTTCTTCAAGGTTCAATGTTTTTATTTCCACAAAACAAAACAATAATTACATTTAGGACATGCGACAAAAGATAGTTGCTGATGTGGAGGAGCACAAGCATAAAACCACGAGGGTTACCAAAGTTGCTTATGCCCCTGGAAAGCTTATTTAAATTAATCTATATATAAGACAAATACAGGATATATAAAAAATGATTGTAGATAGTGCACTAGATCTAGTATAAGAGTTTGTGTAAACTAGACTGAAACAGAAATAAATGTATTTTGTAAAATAAGATTAAAGTAATAGAGTTTAGGTTAAGTATTACATCTACGAGAAAGAGCAAAAATAGTAAATAGCACAAACGACAGCTGCAAACGACAGAAATTTATCATTAATACTCAGGAGGAAGAGCTAATAGATATTTTTTGTAATTATTTTTGAAAGATTTCAAGTTAGGCGATTGTTTTATATCTAAAGGTATACTGTTCCAAGTCTTCGAGGCTGCAAATTTGACACTAAATTTTCCATAATTTAGTTTCGCTCTAGGAATAAAAAGATTCTTATTTGATCTCGATCGGGTATTGTATGTGTGGACCTCAGAAATTTTACTAAAAAGTGTATTGAAAGTACTAGGTAACAAATTATTTTGATGTCTAAAAGCAAGTTCCCCAAGTTGTAATTTGGTTATTTCATAAATATTTAATATACCAAGGTCACAGAATAGCGGCCTACTATGTGCCATGAAATCCGAGAAGGTTATTACACGCATCGCACGCTTCTGTAGAATATATAAAGAATGTAGATTTGTTTTATAAACACTGCCCCATGTACTGGTACAGTAAGATAAATATGGATAGATAAGATTATAATACAAATTAATTAAGATTTTACGATTGAGAAATTTACGACATCTATAAATAACACCAACTGATTTGGCAATTTTAACTGCTGTATTATTTATGTGACACTCCCAACTTAGATGTTCATCAACGAGAATCCCTAAAAACTTTGTCTTATCAATTCGCTTCAGATTTTTCGTAGAAAACGTGATATTTAAGTTTGAGGCATGTTCTTTCATATGTTTTAGTCTTTGCTGAGATATGAACAACACAAAATTTGTTTTCGAAAGGTTAACAGTTAGTCTATTGGCTATGAGCCATTCCTCAAGCTCTTCGAGTTCTGAATTTATAGAGGATATAATATTTTTAATATTTTTGTGATGAATAAGGATATTCATATCATCAGCATAAAGGACAAGGTGAGCCAGTCTATTAAAAGTTTTTGCATCATCCATGTAGATTAGAAATAGTATTGGCCCCAAAATCGAGCCTGTGGTACACCACAATCTATTTCCATGGTGTTTGAGTTGACACCATCAATACATACAAATTGTTTTCGATTAGTTAGGTAACTTTCAAACCACAACTTTTCTTTACCAACGACGCCATAATATGGAAGTTTCTGGAGGAGTATATCATGGTTCACCGTGTCAAATGCTTTAGATAAGTCTAAAAATACCCCAATTGATAATTGACCCTTATCTATAGCATCTCTTATTCTGTCAATAAAGTCAATTATTGCGAGAGATGTACTTCTATTTTTACGAAAGCCAAATTGATATTGATAAAGTAGATTATTATCTTCAAGATACTGGCTTAATTTTTCACATGCAATTTTCTCAAATAGTTTTGCAAACGTTGGCAAAAGAGAAATTGGGCGATAGTTTGAGACAGTAGTTCGATTGCCAGTTTTGAAAACAGGAATTACTTTAGCAATCTAAATTAAATCAGGAAAAATCCCAGAATCTAGAGATGTATTCATAATAAAACACAGTGGCCTATAAATAATTTCAGCAGATCGTATTATGTGCTTAATAGCTATGTTATCATAACCAGTTGCCATTCGGCTCGAGAACGAATTAATCTGCGCCGAGCTGCGGTCAAGTCAATGTCTCGCAGTTTCGCTTTCAAATCATTAAATCGTTTTACGTCTCCGTCGCTGTTTCTCGTCTCTAATTTTTTAAGCGTGTTTTGCAGCTGCTTTTCAAGTTTCCATTTATACCGCCTACTCTCGCGAGCCCTTGCTTTTGAGAGTGAGACGGCAATTTTCCGAAACTTGAGTTTGCCAGATTCCCACCACTCGAGGAGCGTCGGGGAATCTGTTTTTTTTGTCTTCCAATCGGCCCAAAATGTCTCGATTTGTTCGTTGAATTCGGGATCGAGAAGTAGCGATGTGTTGAATTTCCAAACGCCTCTACCTCTACACACATTTCCGAAGGCTAGAACTACATCAATTAAGTTATGGTCTTTCGCAAGCGGAAATGGTATAATCCCTGTGCTGAGCACATGATTCTGTTTAGTAGAGTCTAAATAAAATCGGTCTATTCGGCTTCTCGCTCCGTTCGATGAAAGAAACGTGAAGCCTTTCGAATCTGGGTGATATATTCGATATATATCCGATAATCCTAGTTTCGTTGTGATTGTTCGGAGTCTTTTACAAGTGTAATCGTTGTAAAGGTGAGGGGTATCTGTATCAAGACCCGTGTCAGTGATACAGTTGAAGTCCCCTCCGATTACATTTATAAAAGAGTCCTCGTTATTTACAACATAATCATTAAGAGAATCAAAGAATTCCTTCCTCCAGCGAATGTTTGAACCGCCACTTGGAGCGTAAACATTCACTAGATTCAAGGATTGGTTCTCAAACACTGCTTGAACCTGAATTAATCTACCTTCAATATCGGTCTGTGTTTGTTTTATCTCTATATCAAGCGAGGATCGGAATAATATAGCTACTCCGGCCTCTCTTGTAGAGAACATACTAAAATTATATTTACCTCCCCATTCCCTTCCCCACGTATCAATGTCCGAGTCTTCTCCGTAAATTTCTTGCATATAAATAATGTCATAGGCCGAAAGTGTATCGAAAACAGCGCTGCGCTTGATTGGGTCGCGTAAGCCTCGAATATTGATACTGATTATGCGAAGTGAGGTTAAGTTATCCGGCGTGAAGTTGAGTGGAAATTAACATAAACATAAATAACAAGTGACGAAAATAATAAGGGAAGTGAAATCGGTGTGAAGCAAAAATAAATGAATGTTGTGGTAAATTAAAGGTACTAAGATCAGTTACTTATTCTTCTGTTGGCTTCCTTTTTTCCTTTTCTCTTTCTACGGACTGGGGAGGTGCTTGGTGATGTCGATGAAGAGAGCGGATTGAATTGATTGAACAGGTCGGCGATCCGGCGCTTTGCTGAGGCGGAGGTGGCGTCCATCTGTTCGCTTTCTTCATCGGAACAGCTAGCGTCGTCGGGTTTGTTGGCTTTCGTTTGTACTGGTGTTGGTAAAAGCGGGGTAGCCAGCTGTGGTGTGGTATCTGAGTCCTGGGGTTGTGTTTCTGTGGCGGGTTTGACGGGAGAGGGTGGCAAATCTACTGAGGTGGGCTGGATGATTGTGTCTGTGTGGGGTGTGACTTTGGGCTCTGCGGGTGGCGAAGGTTTCTTGTTGGCGGTGGTTGTGGTTGTTTGTTGTTTCTCTGGAGGGACAGGGTTTTTCTTCGCACAGTCGCGCACGAAGTGGCCTGCGGCTCCACAGTAACCACAGGTTTGTATTTGGCCGCGGTGCCAGGCTTTAGCACGATAGGAGCCTATCCGGATGAAGGACGAGATTGCCTTAGTGATTTCCATCACGACTATTCGTGTACCGGTCTCGATCGTGGTATCGTCATATAGTTGGCGCTTAACTTCTGTGATATTATCATATGGTTCCATGGCGGAGACAATTGGGCCGGGCGCCATCTCAGAGGGAAGGTGGTGTAAGTAGACGTATGTACTTCTGAACCCCAGCGGCTGAGGTTTTAGTTGGAGGCCCTCAAAGTGAATACCGTCGTGGAGTAGCGAAGTGACCAATTGCTCGTTTCGAAGCGTGACGTCCACTTTGTTTCCAGGCATCGTCTGGATGCATCTCACTGCTTCATTCGGAAGACTTTTACAAAGGACCTGAATAAATTCTGTTTTGTTCGGGCAGGATAGTGAAACGGAATTGCGCGGAACATCTGCGAAGTATGCTCGGCGGCTGTTGTTGTTGCTCACTCGAGACGTTGGTCGACGTTGCCGAACTGGAACGTGAACTCGGACCTGCTTTGACCGCTTGGCTGTATTGCATTTTCTTCGTTTGAGTGGTTTTAGACAAACCTTCCGCTCAAAAATAATTTTATAAAAGTTTACTCGTGAGAGGCCAGAGCTGTGATCACAGTTGGCCTCCCGCGTCAGGTAAGTATGACTTGCCTAACGCACGGTAAAATTACCTCGCGTCCGTGACGGTCGTATTCCATGTGGGAGCGCGACGACGACGACCCCTCCGTGCCTCTCCCCCTTCCGTGCCACATACTCGTACCACCCTGTACATTATCTGTAAAGGAAAAGGATTTGTTCGTCCAGTTAATAGGGATGTTGGGTTCTTCCCAAAGGGAAGGGGTCCATACTCTGAGGTAGTGCAATACCGAGACGACCCGTGGCTGGGACGAGGCAAGCCTCTTTTCCACAGCCTAATTCCAAAAATCAGTTTAATATATGAGCTACTCAATGAGCAGCGTATCAGATATTAAGCTGATAAGAACAGATACTTTTTTCTCTTTCAAATATTTATTGTGTAATCAGATGTATGTACAAAGAGAAAACTCCTTTAGAAGGAAGTTTTCACAATTTCTGATTTTTTACAATTTTTCGAAAAAATATTTTTTTAAACAATGTTATTATCATTTAAATGGTGCATAAGGCGCCTTAATTATTATATTGTTACTATATGGTTAACTGGGGGTTGTCCCCCCTGATTGTATAGCAAAAATAACATAAATTGTGTATTTATAATTGTTGGGTACCCTGTGGTTTTGGGGTCCCTGTGTTAAATATTGAGGGTGGGAACCCTGTGGCTGAGCACTTGGCTCTAAAATATTATCTCAGGGTGGGTGCCCTGTGGTTGAGCCCTATGGCATTAAAAATATTGACCAAGGGTGGGTACCCTGTGGTCTAGACTATAAAATATTGACTCAGGGTAGGTACCCTATGGCTGAGCATTCTAAAATATTATCTCCGGGCGGTTGCCCTGTGGTAGAGCCCCGTGGCTCTAAATTGACCAAGAGTGGTTTCCCTGTGGTCGAGCCCGGTGGCTCTAAAAAATAGCCGAGAAGCGATGCCCTTCCTTCTCCAAAATTGGGGACGCCGTCGCCAAAAGGCGCACTGGCCATGTGGGAGCTAGAGCACAAAACAACGACAAATCTGCGTGTGCACTATACTATGGCACGGTACGGCAATCGAGCAAGGCCGTGCGGCAAGCACTAGTGATGCACTGTCAGTCAGTGCTGCCTGACAACCACGTTTTTGACATGTTTTCCAACTTGCCCAACTCTCCCCCGAATGCCCCGAAATGTCTCGAAGCCAACGCAACCATTCTACGAAGCTCCCCTATAAAATAGATTCTAGTGACCTCCAACTTCTGTCTACGGCCATACCATCGGGAAAACACCGGTTCTCGTCCTGGTATTGAATGTGCCCTTTTACTGAGGCTGTGAATAGTGCTTCTGGCGGTGTATGTATGTTACGGACTCGATAGTCAACTGCAGATTTGTGTATCGCGCAGCGGGCGACAGTGATAATGTAGTTTACTACGTTATGTGTTCGCTCATCGAGTTCGTCGTCTTTGTGTCTTACTCGTCCTAGCAGTATCAGTTTGTTTGTCAGTTTGAGTTTGTTATTTGTGAGTTTGTCTAAGTAGCCCTGTATTTGTTCCCAAAAATCGTCGATTTCGAGACAGTGTATTAGTAAGTGTTCTATTGTCTCAGTCGCTCCACACCGGTGACAGTTCACAGTGTGGTATACTGTCATTCGGTGTAGTGTCAGTGCAGTAGGCAGTATTCTGTGTGTGATCTTCCAGTTTATGTCGCCTTGTTTGTTCGTAATCAATGGTGAATAAAGTGTTTTCCAGTGTCTGTAGTCAAAGTTCGGTTTCGGTAGCAGTATTTGTCGCCAGTGGTCGAGTGCTGGTATGGTAATTTGTTTGTCTTTCGTCAGTTGAGCGTAAAAAGTGCGTGTTTTGCATGTCGATAAGTCCACAGGGGGGTTTCCCTCGCCGTCAGTATGAACAGCAAAACACGGTTGTAAGTTCGGTCGTTGTAGTATTTGTTCCTTGTGTATCTGTCTTGTCCATCGGTATGGTATTGCTCGTAGTATTTCGTCGTATTCCCGTGCAGTTTGTTGTACCGTTCGTGTTTGTCGCTGTTCGTGGTGTTCGAGGATTTCGTGTATTGCTCTAACGGGCATGAAACCCGGTATTGCAACATAACACACGTCTTTGAGTTGTGTTAGTCCGGCTGCTATCCAGCCGGAGTGGAATAGCGGCTTGTCATTTTTGTTTATCAGTTTGTTTCTAAACAGTGGTTCGTCGAGTATGTCTGTTAGTGTAACTGGGGTATGTGTTCGTGTTCTGTGTTGTTGATGGTTGTGCCAGGCGGTTAGTAATTCTTTGTGATATGTAGGTATATTATTATCTATTTGTTGTAGCGTATATTCTAGTGCGAGTGTCAGTTTTCCTAGTTTCATGTTCGAAACTCGGAGAAAATGTGCGGTGAAGTGTTTCCAGTGTGCCGTTTCAGCCGTCAGTAATCGTCGCATTGTATTTAGTCGCAGTGCGTGTATTTTCGTTTGTATTCTGTGTATGTTGAAACCCCCTTCCTCTAGCGGTAGGGCGAGTATGTCTCGGTTTGTCAGTGGGTGTTTGTTGTTCCAGAAAAATCTGTATACCGCCCGTTCTATCTCAGAGATAGCCCAGGACGGCATACAGATTGCTGTCGCGTGATACCAGAGTGTCGAAGTCAGTAATCCGTTTATTACAAGGGCTTTGCCCTTGTAACTAAGGTCTCGGTGTTGCCATGCGTCGATTGTGTTGTTTAGTTTCTGTATTTTCGGTTCTAGGTTTCGTCGCGTACAGTCTATGTTACCAAAGTAAAGTCCTAGTATTTTGTGTGGTATGTAGTCGTTGTACCAGTCAAAGTCGTGGATTTGGTCGGTTCTGTTTGCAAAGGCCCCAGACCAGAGACCTTTGCATTTGTCTCTGTTAATTTGTGCTCCTGAGGCCCGTTCGTATAAGTGAAATGTCTTGAATGCTTCGTTAATGGAGTTGTCGTCTGTCAGCAGTAAGGTTGTATCGTCGGCGTATTGTGATATTTTTACTTCAGTCTGTGCGTTTGGCGGTCGTAGTCCGTGAATGTTTTTGTTTGCTCGTATGTGTAAGGCTAGTATTTCCGCTGTCAGTACGTATAGTGGCATCGACAGGGCACATCCCTGTCTCAGTCCACGTTCTAAGTTTATGAATGCGGATAGCCAGCCGTTGGTTTTAACGGAGCTGGCCACCGAATTGTATAGTAGTTTGATCCACCGTATAAAATTCGGTCCAAAACCGAATTTTTCCAGTGTCTTAAACAAAAAGTTGTGCGAAACACGGTCGAAAGCTTTCAGTTGGTCAATTGTGATTAGCGCTAGTGGTGTGTTTGTTTCGTTCGCGTAGTTGATTGCGTCTCTAATTAGGCTTGTGTTGTCGTTAATCGTTCGTCCTACTATGCATGCAGTCTGGTCTGTGTTGATTATCATCGGCAGTATGTCTTTCAGTCGATTTGCGAGCGCTCTAGTTAGTATTTTGTAGTCTGTCGTCAGTAGAGTTATCGGTCTCCAGTTTTTCAGTCTAGTTCTGTCGTCTTTCTTAAACAGCAGAGTAATAACTCCCCGTCTTTGTGTTATTGTCAATAGTCCGTGTTCGAATGCGTAGTTGTATACTTTAGTCAGTTCCGTTCCGATTATGTCCCAAAAATGTTTGTAGAAGTTAGTCGTGAGTCCGTCTATCCCGGGGGATTTGTTCTGTTCCATTGAAGTCAGTGCTGATTTCAATTCGTGTTCAGTAATCAGTCCTTCGCAGGTATCGTGTGCTTCGTCTGTCAGTTTCGGTGTTTCTATGTTTAGTAGTTCGCGTTCTGCCTGTTCGTCTGTTGGTTCTGCTGTGTAGAGGTCTTTGTAAAAGTGATATGTTTCAGTAATTATTGCATGTGGTTCAGTGATTGTGTCGAGATTGTCTCTTGTTAGTATTTTAATCGTTTGGTCGGCTTGTCGTCGTTTTTCGAGGGAGTAAAAGTAGCGAGTGCTTTTTTCTCCCTCTTCAGTAAATTGTGCTTTGGTCCGTATTTTCAGTGCGTCTAAGTCGTCTAAGTCAAATTGTTTGAGTTTCTGTTTTGCAAGTAGGTATTGTTCTATATCTGTTGTTGATCCGGTCGCTGCTTTGTCATGCAGTCTTTGTAGTTGTCGCTCTAGTTGTGCTCGTTCGTGTCTTTGTGCTTTTCGTCGGTTAGTACTGCGGTTAATTGCTATTTGTTTAAAGCGGTTTTTGGCCTTGTCCCACCAGATTAGTGGATTAGTATAGTTGTCTTTTTTTGTTAGCCAGTATGTCCAAAAGTTTTTGATGTCTTCGTCTAGTAATATGTCTGTTAGTAGTTGATTGTTAAAATGCCAGTAGCCTTTCCCTCGCCTCTGCTGAGCAAAGTCCACTGACATCGTGATACTGTCGTGGTCCGAGTGTGCGTACGGTTGTATCGTGGCGGTCGTAATGTTAGGCGTCAGAGTTTTGTTAACAAGAAATTTGTCAATGCGTGTTCTAATCAAGTTGTTGTTTGTCGGATTTCGTCCTGTCCAAGTGTAGTTTCGTTTGTCGGGATTTCGGTCTCTCTCAGTTGGATTTTGATATCTCTCAGTGGCGTTTTGTTCGGGGTCTGAAAGATGACGGTCTTACTCTTGCGGTTCGCCATGGCGGCGAGCCGTGAGCCTTGAAGTTTTGGTTGCTCCCTAGCTTTCGGGTTTTCGTCCGATTGCTAAATGTTTTCCAAATTTCGGGGCTCTGTATAGTTATATTGTGATTTCTCACTTGTTTGGGCTCGGATGGCCCCTACGGCAGTGTGATTTTCTCAGATTATCGGGAGCGGACGAGAACCGGTGCTTTCCCGATGGTATGGCCGTAGACACTCAATACCAGTACAAGCTGTACAAACAGAGAGGCACACAATACTTTTTTCACTATGACTGGTGTATAGGGGAAGCCCTAGCTAAGCTGACAGGAGAACAGCTAGTATTTACAATATAAAATAGTAAGAAGACTGACCAGAAATCATTGAAAAATGTCTGGAATGTTTTTAGGAATAAATCACAAGGATAGACAAAGATAGACAATAAAAACAACTTTGACCGGAAAAATATGAAGAAAAACAGATAACAAGGAAACTGTGGAGCGGCAAAGTTGTCAAAACTTCGCTGCTCGATAGTAGAAATGACTGAAAATTCCCAAAAAATATTTTGCTCCAAATAGAGAGTAAATCACAGGATAGAGAAAGATAAGCAAGTCAAACAAATTTGACCGGAAAAATATGAAGAAAAACTGATTATAAAGAAATTGTGGAGCGACAAAGTTGTTAAAATGTCGCTACCCGTTAGTAGAAATGACTGAAAATTCGAAAAAATATTTTTGCTCCAAATAAGGAGTAAATCACAGGGCAGACAGAGATAGGTAAGATAAACAACTTTGACCGGAAAAATATAGAGGAAAAAAGATTATAAGGGAACTGTGGATCGGCAAAGTTGCTAAAACTTTGCCGCTCGATGGAGCAAATAACACTAGCTAGCAAATAGTCAAAAACAAACATGTAAATAGAAACCAAAAACAAAGTATACTATACAATTGTAAAACAGAATGAAACAACAAAACCATGTACAATGAATCGATGTAAACAACAACTATATGTAAAATTGTAAATAAAAACGGCTCATATTGAGCTATTTAGAAAAAAAAAAAAACGGTTCTCGTCCGATCACCGAAGTTAAGCCCGATCGGGCGAGGTTAGTACTTGGATGGGTGACCGCCTGGGAATACCTCGTGCTGTAGGCATTTCATTTTTGCTCTGCTTGCTGCTGCTTGCTGCTGCTTGCTGCTTGCTTTCGGCGTCTTCTCTTCTATCCCCCCCCCTCCCCGCTATTTGGAGGGGCGCTACTACTTTTTTTTTAATCTAGAAAAAGAAAACCAATAAACAGCGTTTCAGAACGAGGCCCGATCGAACAAGCGATAACGATTCACTCATTACAACACTCACGTCATGATAGCGCAGTAGTTTCCTCTGCATGCACGACGCTCTGACACTAATCGGCTTGTGTTGTCGTCGTTGTATATGTTGGTTGTTGTCAGAGTCTGATGAGTCTATGATGTGTGGGCGCTTGATGCTTGTGTTATTTGTTTCCATTTTTTCTTCTGTGTTGGGCTCCGTAAATAAGGATGTAGATTGCTCTGTTTCATAGTCTTGTGTGTCTTGAGTGTTAGTGGGCGTTTTGTTTTCTGTCGTGTCTCCAGTGGGGGTTTCTTTCGTGTCTTCGGTATTTTGTGTCGTGTCTTCGGTGTTTTCGACGTCTTGTTCTGTGCTGGTTTCGGTCGTGTTATCAGTCTTTGTGAAGCCCTTTTGCGGGCAATCGTGGCTCATGTGGCCGTTCTCGCCACATGATCGACACTGTATTTTTGGGCAACGCCGTCTTGTGTGTCCCAGTTCGTCGCACTCACGGCAAACAGGCTTTTGGTTGGTATGTATGATCCAGCACCATTCTCCGCTGATTTTAATGGAGTATGGGATGGTCGGGCTAGTGAGAACCATCCTCACCATTCGGTTTCCGTTTTCCAAGCCTGCTAGGTCATGGTCCGTTTTGTATTTGAGTCTGATAATCTCCCCTTTAATTTCTCCATAATTTTCTAGTGCTGTTATGACTTCGTCATCTTCTATGTAAGCCCGAAGGCCCATTATGCTCACATTTGTGTAATAGCCCTGCGGCGGGTGGCATGGCACGTGGAGCGTGTCGAAAGGGAAGCCTCCTTCGATCAGGTTTTCCGCGTGGTCCTTCTCTGTAAATTCTACAAGGAATTCTCCGGATCGTAATTCTTGGACGACAGTGACGGTATCTTCCCCAATTTCCCTGACTATGGCGACCAGGTGCTCGTAGACCACTTTTGTACTCGAGTTTGTACAAAAGTTCGGATTTTCCTTTATTATCGTAACGCAAGTTTCATACGACTTGGTGATGACGACTGCATATGGTGATTTGTTATCTTTGAGGTGGGCCCAATTATTGTTACACGAAGCGAGTTGCCGTCCGGCGAAATATCGCGTCAAATAATACCCCTTATGTGGTCTAGCCTGTGCTAGACTCTTTATTATAGTGTTGATCCTAAGTGCTAAACACTTGCTACTGATCTCGACTAAACCAGTGCCGCCTTCATTGTAAGGGCAGAAAATCGAGGTCCGTTTGACCGGTTCGATTCTGCCGCCCCACAAAAACGGGAAAACAAGCTTATCGTATCTGATTTTAACCCATAGCGGGAGGTTCAGAACTTGGGCCGCGTACCAAAATCTACTAGCACCAAAAACATTCACTATCATCGTTTTGCCTACAAAAGATAAATCCCGTTGTTTCCATAATGATAGTGTTTTCTCTAGTTTTTTTAAGTTTTGGTGTCCAATTGTCAGTATCTACATCGCCTTGACTAAAGACGATCCCAAGTATTCTAAGCTTGGTTACCCATTTGAGGCCATGTGGTCGGTCCTGCCTGTTCCGCCAAGCCCCGAGCCACATGGCCTCTGTTTTACTTCTATTAAGACGAGCACCTGAAACTAGTTCATATTTGTGTATCGTTGTGAATAAAGCCTTCAATGAGTTGTCGGTCTTTATAAAAGCAGTCGTGTCGTCTGCGTATTGAGCAACCTTAAATTGTGCTCCTTGAGCCCCAGGTAACAAAAATCCTTTGATGTTTTTGTCAGCTTTGATAGAGCAGCCAATTACCTCTGCTACTAAAACGTACAGCAGTGGCGAGAGGGGACACCCCTGTCTCACCCCTCTATCTAGTCTGATCGTGTCAGTAAGGCTATTGTTGACTAAGACCTGGCTTCGTGCTCCACTATATAATATGTTGATCCATCGACAAAATGAGTCCCCGAAACCTAATGTGTGGAGAACTCGACTCAAAAACTCTCTGTCTACTCGGTCGAACGCTTTTTCTTGGTCTATACTTATTAGTATCCCTGTCTCGTTAGTTCTGTCATTGTGGTCTAGAATGTCATGAATCAACATAAGATTACTAGAGATCAAACGTTCTGGAATAGAACACGTTTGATCTACAGAAACGATAGTATCTAATACACCTCGAAGCCGGTTTGATAATATTTTAGCGGCAAGTTTGTAATCACTGTTAAGCAAGGAAATTGGGCGCCAATTTTTTAGCTCGCGTTTTTCATCTTTCTTGAATAATAATCTAATGATGCTCTCCCTTTGGGAGGGTGTGAGGTGTCCCAGGTCGAAAGCCTCATTCAAAACTCGAACTAGCCATTTTCCTATCAATGGCCAAAAACGTTTGTAAAACTCTACCGGTATGCCGTCGTTTCCGGGGGTCTTACCAGATGTACTTGTCTTAAGTGCTAATAAAATCTCGTCCTCGGTGAATGTCTCTGTCATGGTCGCTTAAACGTTCTTTTAGATTTTCTAATAATTCGTCTTGGTATGTTTTATTCGTCTGTTCCTTGGTGTATAGTTGCTCATAAAAGTCTTTAACAGTTGATCTAATTTCGGATTGCTCAAATACTTCCTTACCGTTTTTATTAAACAAACTATGCATGTGGTTGGCATCAGCTCTCTGTTTCTCGAGGCCTAAGAAAAACTTGGTGGGCTTCTCTCCCTCCTCGATCCACTGGGCTCTACCTCTAATTTTAGTCCCTTCTAAGCGTCGGGTCATTATCGCCTGTAGAGCCACTTCTAGTTCGTGGATCTCGTTAGAATTCTGTTGACCATTAGCGAAACGTGTTTTAGCTTGAATCAGCGTTTTTGTCAATCTATTCTTTTCCTCGTTTTCTTTTTTCCTTTGCTTTATACAATAATTTCGCGACCTGTCTTGAATCCTGGACTTCAGATTGTCCCACCAGTCGCATAACGTTACAAAATTCCGTTCTTTTGTGATTTCTATTTTAATTAACGTTTCGATAACTGCACAGTACTCTGCGTCTTTCAATACGGAGGTATTCAGTCGCCATAATGGGGGGCTTCTAGTTCCCATCCCTTCTATATTAAATGCCACCTGCACCATATCGTGATCGGAGAAAAGGCAGGGTAATGTTCTGCATTTCTCTATTTTAACATTTGTACCCTTACTGATATATGCTCTGTCAAGACGTGATGCAATTGTTCTATCTTTGTTCATATATGTAAACGAGTTTTCGTTCGGGTGTAGTAGCACCCAAGGGTCCACTAAGCCGTAAACTGATTTTAGAGCCTTTAGCTCTTCTTTACCCGCTAAAACCGCCGTTGTGGCGTGGCCGCGTTTGTCGCACTCTCGTTCTACGCAATTAAAGTCGCCAGCAATTATAACTATGGATCCTGGATAAAAATACTTATGAGTTTCCTTCAAAAATTGCTGTCTTTCTGTAATATCAGTTGGGGTATAAACATTCACTACATTAATCCGTGTGTTGCCGTACCTTAGTAAAACACTCATAACTCTTCCATCGGCGTCGTGTTGAAAACAAACCATCTCTAGAGGTGAGTTTGCTCTCAACAAAACACCGACCCCACAAGACTTTTCGGTGCCAAAAGACCAAAAACATTTGCCATTGAATTCTCGCTGAAAGGCGTCTGCCTTTCTCTTACTGTTTATAAATGTTTCCTGTATGCATACAACATCATTATTTAATCTGTTTAGCTCCTCCATGAGGGCAGCGCGCTTATCAGGCTTCCCTAAACCACGAACATTCAAAGTTCCTAGCTTAAGGAAGGTTAAGGGTTATGAATGCTAGAATACCTTAAACATTTTTCCGATTACGCTTCTTCCTGCAGGTTCGTTTGCTAGGAGAGGGTGGAGGATGGTCAGGGGTAGGTTTAGGTGTCGGTTTCTCGTCGTTAGTCGGTGTGCCATCAGCGGATCTTACGTCGTCGGATTTCAAATCGCCAGAACTGATAGACGATTCCCTGCTGCGTTTTGAACTGACGGATGTTGTGTCATTGAAGTCAAGGACCATTGGTTCTGTGGCGGCGCTGTGGGTGGAGTCCTTTTTCTTGGTGCTGGTCACAAGAGAAGGCCTCGTCGCTTGTCTGCTAGGTGCGAAATTAAACAGATTCGTGGCTGGTACAAATGTAAATCCGGTGTTCTTATACTTGGTATCCTCCAGGGCGTCTAACAGATCTTGTGAGCTGTCGATCACTAACGGCGGACTTTGTTGCGATGGACTCGCCGATTCACTTGGGGCAGCTGGTGCTGATCCACTCGTTGTGTCGGTAGGGGTGACCTCTTCAGACGTTTGTTGGTCGTTTGTATCGGTTGCTGCTGGTTCGGTGTTGTTTTCGCCATCTGGTTCCGGTTGTGTTGCTTCTGGGGCAGGAATGGTTCTTAGTATGCCGGGGATTCGCACTACGTCTGACCAGGATGCTCGGCAGTGGACCCTGATATGGTCGGTTTTCCCACACAGCGTACATCGGCGGGTCTCTTTACAATCTCTGGCGTAGTGGCCCTCCCCATGGCAGTTGGAGCAGAACAGCCTGTCACAATCTGAGGCCAGATGGCCAGCCTCGCCACACTTTCGACATGATTTCTCCTGTCCTTCGTGGATAATATAGATGGGTACATCCTTAATGTAGATATAACTTGGAATGGTGGTTTTTAGTTGCATCTTGTAAGAACGGTTCCCGTTATAGACTGTTCTTCCTGGGTATTTTGATCGGCGAACCCCTTTCACCTCGCCATATTTCGCCAGCAACGATGTGATTACATCATCTGGAACCTCCCATGGGCAGTTCTTGATTGTTACGAAAACATCACGCGTATCTAAATCAATAACAGCTACTGGCATTTCTCTAATCGTTATATGTCCACCTCTGACGAGCTGCTCCTTGGCAAGAAAACTTTCCAAAATGACAACGTAATTCTTGCTTCGCTGATCCAACTGCACACGTTATCTCCATTTCTACAACTCCATTACTATCAAGAGCGGCGAACATCTCTTCTGAAAGCACTTGTTCTCCAGGGAAGGCATCGCCTGTCAAGATTCTAACGCTCATACATCGGTTCGAGGAATCCATGGGAACCCTGTGGTGCCGGGAACCCTGTGGTACCGGGAACCCTGTGGTACCGCGGCCGAGTGGACCTGGAACGAGGACCCCCTTATAGACTTAGGGGTACCTAAACTAATCTAAGTTAGTGAGCCCGAGACGGGCGAAATGCTTCTCGGCTAAAAACTAGCCTAAACGTTGTGAAACGTCGTAGTGACGTCACACTCATAGTTAGCTTTTCATGAGTGTGACGTCACTAACTATGAGCAACATGGGAGATAGGCTTGCCGGAAACCTTGAAATTGTGGACGAATGGAACCCCCGATACAGGGCCAGGTCCTTAGAGACACAAGAAAACACAAAGAGAAGAGAAAGACCTAACACACTATCTTAGCCAAAAGGCCGAGAAGCGATGCCCTTCCTTCTCCAGAATGGGGGACGCTGTCGCCAAAAGGCGCACTGGCCATGTGGGAGCTAGAGCACAAAACAACGACAAATCTGCGTGTGCACTATACTATGGCACGGTACGGCAATCGAGCGATGCACTGTCAGTCAGTGCTGCCTGACAACCACGTTTTTGACATGTTTTCCAACTTGCCCAACTTGCCCAACTCTCCCCCGAAATGTCTCGAAGCCAACGCAACCATTCTACGAAGCTCCCCTATAAAATAGATTCTAGTGATCTCCAACTTCTGTCTACGGCCATACCATCGGGAAAACACCGGTTCTCGTCCGATCACCGAAGTTAAGCCCGATCGGGCGAGGTTAGTACTTGGATGGGTGACCGCCTGGGAATACCTCGTGCTGTAGGCATTTCATTTTTGCTCTGCTTGCTGCTGCTTGCTGCTGCTTGCTGCTTGCTTTCGGCGTCTTCGCTTCTATACCCCCCTCCCCGCTATTTGGGGGGCGCTACTACTTTTTTTTTTTTTTATCTAGAAAAAGAAAACCAATAAACAGCGTTTCAGAACGAGGCCCGATCGAACAAGCGATAACGATTCACTCATTACAACACTCACGTCATGATAGCGCAGTAGTTTCCTCTGCATGCACGACGCTCTGACACTAATCGGCTTGTGTGGAGAAGAGTGTTCGCTGTGTTGCTCTGTTCCTGTGTGAAAAGCATGCTGTCGGGGAGAGAATAAAATATGTTAGTCAGTACGAAAGCATGTACTGGACGAACAACGCGATACACATTGTGCGTCCTCCTGAGGAGTGCGTGTTTGAAAACCAGCGTTGAGCCGTGAATTGGTTAAACGATTCGGTTTGTAGTCGAAATCGTTCCAACTACTCTCCCTAGTTCGTGCGTAGTGGTAGTCTAGCCACGTCAAGCACGAGCGAGTCATTCTAGTATTCTAGGCATTCTTAGTACTACATTCGTATTGTTGTACTGCGATCGTATTATTCACTAACGCGCACTAGAAAAGACGAGAATTGGATACAAGTTGGTTGTTCGGGGACGAGCGCGAACGCAGGTCCCCACTACCAGAAATTATACGCTCGAGTTACCCACATTTGGGGTAATCGCAGGGGTCAACCCAATCGAAGTGCAATGAAAGGGCCTCGCCCTGAGAGGACTGCCTTCATGATCACGGTGTTTCTGGCAGCTAGGCTAAGATGCCTGGCTTAACTTTATTACTTAATCAACTGTTAATTATGTTTACACTGGTATTGGAAATCTTATTGTTCTGTGATTTGTTATTCTTAGCTATTTCACAATCAAACGGTGAATTAAGTTACACGGATATTTGAATATTATTAGTGATCTGTATATTGAATCAGGGGTAATACTCTAAGTTACACGTGAATCACAAGTTTCTTATTATTCTCGATATGGCATAGGAGTCCATTGTGGGCCCATACAAAGTTATCTAATGGTCGGTTGTACGTCACTTGCACGTAATAATCTCTTCTTATAAACATGACAACATTGCCTTTAAAGTACTGGACAATGTCGGTTACTGGATTTTCATCGTTGTGAAAAATCATATTTCTATATCGCCAGATTGTGTACTTGGCAGTGTCGATTAAATACTTAATCACAATCGAAGTGCTACTTTTATCCGGTTGGAACGTAATAATACAGTTGCCTCCCGCGTCAGGTAAGTATGACTTGCCTAACGCACGGTAAAATTATCTCGCGTCCGTGACGGTCGTATTCCATGTGGGAGCGCGACGACGACCCGTCCGTGCCTCTCCCCCTTCCGTGCCACATACTTGTACCACCCTGTACGTTATCTGTAAAGGAAAAGGATTTGTTCATCCAGTTAATAGGAATGTTGGGTTCTTCCCAAAGGGAAGGGGGCCATACTCGGAGGTAGTGCAATGCCGAGTCGACCCGTGGCTGGGACTTTTCCACAGCCTAATTCCAAAAATCAGTTTAATATATGAGCTACTCAATGAGCAGCGTATCAGATATTAAGCTGATAAGAACAGATTTCTTTTTTCCATAGTGAGGGGTGAACCCCGTTTATTAGTATTAGATCTCTATCCTTACTTTACATGTTCTTACAGGATCTCAAGCATCAGTGTCTCTGGTATCAGTGTCTCTGGTATCAGTGTCTATATATTCATGGCAATGATATCACCAAGTCCATGGTCATTGACCTTCAGTCTGTAATGAATGTCTTGTTTTATCAAGTTAACTACTTCTTTTGCAGTTTCCTGCAAATTACTAAACGTGGCATGATTTCTGGCAATCCATACCCAGTATAGGATGGTCTTAATGAGATAACCTGCCTGGACCTGGAAAATCCCTTTATTTGTCGGGAAGTCCAGAAGAAATATGTTCTGTTCAGTTATGCTAAACTGGCCGGTTAACCGACTCAACATAGGTTTAAAAAACCACCACACGGCTTTAGCTCGCCGGCACTCCAAGAAACAGTGACTTATGCTTTCTGTTTTTCCACAGATCGCACATTTTCTATTATCTGTTATATTAGTCAAGGAGCTAGACCCTGAAAAATATTGTTTCGTTCAACCCACCCGACAGAAAAGGTCTGACAGCAGATTCTTATAGAATAGTAACCGCTCTTTAAGACAAGGTACTATGTAGTCCTAAATTGTGGTAACACTTACGAGATAAATGGGGCTATTTCCCCAAATATGGTGCTCAGCATGGAAACGAGGCTCAACTAGTTTTTGTCTTGTAAATTTCACATGTTTAATCAAAATGTCCCAAAAACTATCAAAAGGTGATGATTAGGTATGTGCCTAAAATTTATGTGCTTACATGGCAGCAAATCATGTCACGTGACATGTCACGTGACCTTTTTCGTCAAAAATCTCCCTTTTTTGCCTATTCTGACAAGTTTCAATTCCTGCTTATACCGTACTAATGGTTTAATTGATACGTTAAGTCTTGAAAGTCAACAATTGGGTCATATTATATAGAATTATCATCAACAAAAACTGTTTGACTATACTGACTGTAATGAAATTGGCAAAATAAGCGCACGTCCCCATCTCGTCCTTGGTCAGCATGGAAACGAGGCTGGAATTCAAACAGGCCTAAAACGTCTAAAATCTTCGAAAATAATCAAGCACGAATTTTTCAGTAAAGTACCTAGATATTCATGTGTGTCATACTTTATAAATTAACAAGATAAAGAGTTGTCACGTGGCTGTTTACGGCCAATCAACCTTTTCATTAATTGTGACCCCTCTTGTGTTAAGTTATCAAAACCTTAATTTGATATTGATAGTTGTTGTGGTCAGAACATGAATTGATGTAGAAATGGCTGAGAATGAAAGGAAACGAATCATGCATGGAAGCGTGGCTGTAGTTCGGCGAATTTAAAACCGGTGAAATATGTGCACAATTGCCATTTTTTAAACTATAGTAACTTTGTATATGAAAATATGACAATTTAATTAATGATTGCAATAACCATGTTACAAACGCTTTCTGGTTTTTGATAGAACACAAGTCTAATGAATTTGCTATCTGTTCGGGTCTGTGTCGTACAACACATCGTTGAATGAAAAATCTATAAAAAGAGTATCTTTACATAATTGATACCGATTTGATAACTATTCTTGTTCTACAGATTACATCAAGAATCATTACTCAGTCTCTGAGTCACTGGAATCATCATAACAAAGCAACTCATTGTTCATAGGGTTGCTGCATCCTTCGTCTGCCATACACAAACAGGCCTCTGTGCATGCCAGGTTACTCGTCTTACAGGAGCATTTCCGGGTGCATTCGGAAGTTGTGCAGCGGCATGTTATGAGCTCTGCGATGCCTGATGGGGCGGGATTCTTCGTCATCAGAACTGGTGCCAGTTTGCCATCGTCCATCTTCCACCCATTTCCTTCTGGCGAAGGGAGGTTTTGAAGTGCCACTAGAGCTCTATTCCAAACAAGCGCTTGAAAGTTTGCTCTCTTGATATGATGAGAAAGGCATTCTGAAGTTGGAGGGAGTTCTTCGCTCTTCAGACTTCTTTGACAAAAGAGAAAATAGCGGGCGTCATCTGCATTCGCAAAGCTCTTTCCGGAAGTGTAAATGGAGCAGATGAAAGATTCAGCGACCTTGTTTACTGGCTCTTGTATAGCAGGATTTTCCCCTAGACTGCTGAGATTCCGCTGTATCTGCTCATTTTTAAGCAGCACCTTCCAGGCCTTCTTCTTCCCTATTCCAGAGAAGGCGCTTGTTGAGTCGCATCCTGTTATCGCGTGAAACGATAGTAGGCACTTGCAAAGAGGCTGACCCAAGGAAGAATGAATAGCATGGACTGGTATGTACCTCTGTCTGTCCTTTACGCCTGTTTTAAACCACAACTCCTGGCATGGCAAATCTTCAAAATGTGCTATTGAAAGCACGGCGACATCGGTGTCTGGCGATTGTATTATAATCCTTGGATGGGTGACTGCAGCATGTTTGGCGTGAAGCAGCAGCCTTGTATCGGCTTCCTCGTGGTCGGAACGTAGATTTGGTTCAACAGCTGCGGAGCCCTGGGTTAGAGACACTGTTTTTGACCCATCCTTGAATCCGCCAGCCAGGACGATCTTCTGTGAAGGGCCTAAACGTGTTGGGAGCTGCTCACTTAAGGAATTACAGAGAAAATCGGCCAAGTTTTCTTTGTTCTTCGGGTTTGAGATGTATTTTGTCCATTGCTTTGGAACTGGCGTGGATCCACTGTGGATATTGACTTCTAGGGAGCTTGATTCTCCTCTCTTGCTGCGTTCTCCTGCCTTGATTGAGACAGACCGATACTGGTCGAAAATCAGGTCCACTCGGGTACAGCCATTCCCACGTAATGAACTTGTGACGATATCTTGGTATTTCTGCGACAACTCTCCAAATGTTGCAGACCCTGCAGATTTCACCATCTGAATAAGAGCCATTGCATCAATCAGACATGCTGTAGGAAGCTGTGAAGGAGGTAGGCTTGATCTGCATGTGATGTCCTTTTCTAGGAGATGCATTAGGTTGCTTTTTGTCGTCTTCCGAAGGCTGCCATCAGGGTGTGCAAGTGCAATTGGTACACTGCACAACTCATAGGAAATCACCTCTTTCAGATTGATATCCCTGTTCTTCGCAACAACTAGAAGGCGACTGAAAAGCTCACGATCAGCATTAACGGATACAATCTTATCTTTGTGATTCTTCATCGTAATCTTCTTCGCCACAGAACTGAATGATTTAATCTTCAGCTTCTGGATTGGATCCCAGAAATTGATTTCGTTACTCTTGATTCTAGTTGAAATAAAGCTCTCCATGCTTCGTCTGCCTGACTCTGCTGCGCCCAGAAGTCTGTTTGCATCAGCATCTGGTAGAACAACACCGGTTGCAAGATTATTCAGGGGTACTACTTCCTTGTCTGGAATATCATCTGGTATATGAAACGGGTCACTGAGAAGACCATTGTTAAAGGTTGCCACTAACTTCTGTACATCTTTCTCGTCTCTCGTCACTCTCGTAACTCCGGCTTCCTTGTGCGTCCCAATTCGGTCCCAATTCTCTATTCCGCACATCTCCTTAAGTGCCTTTGTCATGGCTGCCCGCTCGTGGCTAGTTAAGAACCATCGTTCTACTGCGTTCTCTTTGGTACTCATGCCTACTATACCGCCCCTTGACTTGGAATCAAGATTAATTGACTGCTCAAGGGCCATGTCCGGCCAAACTTGTGCAAAAGGTTGCTTTGAATGGCTGATACTGTGATTTCCAGCGATGAATTCTTGATAAACTTCGGGATGATTTGCCTCGAGCATGTTCATATCGGAAAGGTAAACAGGAAGCCACCTAGCATAGTTTATCCTGTCCATGGAAAAGAAATGCGGAACCATTGCCGCAGTCGCGGAGAGGTGGAGCTTCCAGTTTCCTGTACGTTCAGCTTTGATGAACTGGAGGAGCAGCAGCACCATGGTAATGTAGTCTTCCCAAAAGTTGAAAACCTTTGACCTTTTTTTGCCTTCCGATTTGAATGTAGCTAGCAATGTGGTCAAAGGCTCAACACAACCTTGCAATGCCGGCCAGCTCTCGCAAATGAAACTCTCTTCTTTGATTGTGTTGTGGCACTCCTTATTTCTCGAAACTATAACTTGCTTAACACGATCCTCCAAACCAACAGCTTGCTTCGATAGCCATTCAAGGAAAGCTTGCCATAATAGCCTGAAAATCGCTTCCATGCTGAGCTTGTGGGCGCGAATTCCCCTGTTGTAGGACTTGCCAAGCATCAACACAGAGGTGGTGCCAGCTGCATAGACACCAGATTCGATCAGGAGGTCTTCTAATCCAGATTGCGCGTACTTCTTACCGAGGAGAGACAGGTAGTTCAAAGCGATGTGAAATCCTCCCATTCTTATCACAGTGGTCTCAAACTCGTCTGGATACTTCATTTGGATCTGCTTGGCTTTTGCGTACAGGGCCAGGTCAAACGTTAGAACTGAGTCTCGCTGTCCCACATGGCGTTACAAATCTTCTGTGCAAGTTTCATTACAGTGTACAGCGTGTTGAAATTACTTGCTTCTGCGTTGATCATAGGATGATATCCAATGATGGTTTCCACTGGAATACTAGGGTAGGTGATGGCGTTGAAGCCACTCCATCCTGGTATCCTCTGCTCGTCTACTGATTGCTGGTTGCTTACCATGAATGGTTCTGATAGGCGAAGTAGCATCCAGCAGAAGTCATCCATGCAGGTAGATATGAACTGGCGGTCACACTGGAACCAGCTCATGTCAGCGTGTCCAACAAAGTTAGGTAGTCCGGGACGCCTGCCTCCTAGATTTGCCTCTTCTATGGCGACTAGATTTCTAGTAGAATCCAGCGCTCGCTTCTTATTAGAATGGTCAGCATGCACTACCCGTGCTGGCATAGGGCCGTACTGCCTTCGTTGGTATATAGCCAGTGTTGTTGCGTGCGTTGTGTTTTTCCCGTCGATTGTCTCTTCATTGATATCGTTGTTATCAGCCGCCATCTGTATGAATGCGCCAGGGTTTATGTTGGTTGGGATTATGACGCCACTGACATCTGCTCTCGCTAAACTTTCATTGGCTAAGCCGGTCTCTACTTGTTCGATCTCTTCATATGAGGAAGAATGACCCATTCTGTTTAGCAGTATTATCAGCTGTTTGGAACCAGTTAAGTGTTTGATGGACATGGCGAGGCCTATGTGTTTAGGAAGTTTTACTCTTGCATGCGATGCGCAGTGAATGAGATCTTGCCCAGCCATTACAATCTTTCGCTCATCTGTCGTATTACTGGCGCAGGAAGGTGAAGTGTCACTGTACTGCTCTCCAGTTACAATCCATCTTATAAGCCAGTAGAGGCTCTGGGGAAGAAGCGCTTTCGCAGTTTCGAGTTGTAAATCCGCGATATTAAGTGGGCTGATGCCGATGCCCTTACATTCCATGACCTCTCGCCTGATTCTTGCAGCTACAGAATATATGTTAAGGAAGTCGGAAGTGGTTGCTTCTGTTTCAGCCATGATCATAGAGCTTGTGTCAGGGGGAGGACCGTTGCTGGCCGCGTTTATGACATCAATCAGCGATATCGAGCTGCTATATAAAAATTCTGGTTTTGATTGATCAAATGGTTGATGAAAAACAAGATGTTCCTTATAATGAGCCATCAATCGCGCTTTCAGCCTCTGCTTCGTATAGCTATCTGCATCATTCCCCATCTTTTTCAGTTCCTCTTTAAACATACTAAGAAGAACATTCATGTCGTAGGCTTTTCCGCTCTCAATTTCAGGGATCATGGTCTTGAGTAGCCGATTGAAGGCTTCATCAAAATTGTTTTCTTCTTTTGTGGACGCATCATGGTGTTTGCGTTTAATATTAACCTTACTTACGTAGGAAGCATGGCAGGTCTTGTGGTATTTCCCCTCTGCTGCTATAAGGTCATAGTTGACTGACTGAAGTACCTTCAACAGTTCGTGGTCTTCTCTTGCTTCTGCAGATTCTCTGATACTATTGCATGCTTCATAGGTGACAATGTTTATAAGTTGCTTGTCCTTTTTCCGCGTTGCATTTTTGCAGAAAATGCACTTTGACCAATCGAATGAAGTGCGTCGTTCTCTAGTTTCGCTAAGACTGCTTGGAGATTGCGCTGCACAATACCGTAGGTTTTGCTTGCTTGTATATGTTTCATAGCACGAAGAGTGCCACAAAACATCTTTGCCCTCTATACGCAGATCATCAGGTGAGAGACGCTGAGATAAGTCATCCTGCCGAACCTTCAGTGCAGATACAACGTTCTCTATCGAGGAGAGTTTTGCCTTACGCAGAACATCGACAGTGTTCGTCTGGCAGAAAATACACTTATCAAAATAAGTTTTCTTTATTCTCTTTGGTGGCTTAGGAAGGAGCTGCCAGCCATCGTCATCAATCATCTTCTACGGCAGTTGTAGGTAACAACCTATGCAGATTATGGAGTGCCAAACGTTATGGTTAATTACTGAACCGATCTTATTCATATTAACCGGAGTTTGTTCCTCATGCATATACAAGTAACGTAAAGTTATAATTTGCTACAACTCTTGTGATCCACGATCACCAAAAGAAGGGCTAAAAGAAGACTTCTAATTTTCATCATAGTGGCACTTTAAAGAAATCATTCTAAACAAGCTGTGTTCAATTTCACAGGTATCATAGCACAGGCAGCCCAAGCTCTGTATTTGCACTTCGTGATCACTTTTGTATATGTCAATCCCATTATTTAACTTACCGGTAATTCTCAGGTAAATAAAATATACTTACCTTAAGAGTTTGCTGTTGTCCTGTTGTTTCTCTGGGGTCTAAACATGGCGTTTATGGGGAATTTCTCTCACTTTGGGTTTTAAACAACAGGACAACAGCAAACTCTTAAGGTAAGTTTATTTTCTATATCTGAGAATTAAGTTAAATAATGGTTTGACATATGCAAAAGTGGTCACACAGTACAAATACAGAGCTTGGGCTGCCTGTGATCATAGGAGTTCACTTCAGATGGTATACCAAACAACTGGGTAAAATACTGTGCAGAGTCACTTCACACGGTATACCAAACAGCGGTTAAAATACCGTGCAGGTTCACTTCAAACTGTAAACCAAACTTACATACTTACAGAAACAACAGAGATGTCGTCCTGCAGAATTACATCTATTATGTGGGAGAGATTTTTACATTATCTTATTTACAATTCTATATACAAATTTTGTTTTTAATACTCCATGTGGGAGTCACAATTACCATTTTATATTGGAGCAGGAATCAAAAGGTAATTTTATGTAATTCCTTTAGGTTTCGGTATGACGTTTTTAGCCTCCCTTTGATGTCATCTACAATGATATTGCCAATTTCATCAGAAGTTTCATGAATGTTCTTAAAGGTGCCATGATTTCGGGTTATCCAGATCCAATATAGAATGGTCTTAATAAGGTAAAACGTTGGGGTTAATATTTCTTTGTTGGAGGTATCAAATTCAAATAGGAAAACTTTCTTAACAGTTGGTTGGAAATCATCCACTAAGGTATTTAGTAGTATATATGGAGTTAAAATGATACCACTTTTTTTGTTAACGTAGTGGAGGCCTTCGTTCAGATCTCAGGCCTCCACTACGTTAACAAAAAAATGGCATCATTTTTCCTCCATATATACTACTGAAATCATAAGAATTGCGACGATACCATTCTTTATCTATTTATCCATTCGATTTTCGTAGACCATGAACGAGAAAAAAAGAATGAATAGAAACTGTTATTTCGTCTCTCTTCATTCTTTTTTCCTTACTGCCATTCGAAAGATTGCATTTCGATACCCTATTAGAGAAAAGCCGCACATGTATAGTATGTCGATACCGATTTGTGTGTTCTTCGCCCGCGACATAGAAGATGGTCACCCTAGAAGAACTACGTACTCAAGCGAAGCAATTTGGGTTGCAAGGTACTTCTAGGTTCGACAAAGCCAAGCTCGCCCAGACGATAGCTGAGGCTCGCGCTCTCGAATGGGAGAATAGGATCGAACGAGCCAATCGAACAGGTAGGTTTCCAGCTCTTCGAGGCGATCCTGAAAATCCCCATAAAAGAGCTCAACGCGCGCGGGAAACCAAACAGTTGAATGAGGAGATCACAGCAAGTCTAAGGGCAAAAGCTGACGAAGAGAGGTCTATAGAAAACCCTCGAAGCCGCTTGCCCCACAAACGCCGAGCCTTCCGACGGTTCCTGCAAGAGCCTCGTAGTGAGCCACTTCCACGGAGTCTAGCTCGAGAGGCAGGTGCTATTCTCGATGAGAGAGATGGAATGCTCGAGGGAGTGGAGATAGGCCGCCGTACTATCCAGTGGCGCTTCTTCCAAGGTGTGGCAGGAGATTTGACCCCTAGGATCATGGAAAAGTTAGTTGCAAAGGTAACCACCAGCTTCTACCTGCGCTACGGCTACACCTATCGCATTCGCAATGTCAACGACGGACGTGTGATGCTATTCTCCAAGACTGTCCCCAGCTCTCAATGGTTGAATGTCCTAGGCAATGCAGAGGAGTGGATCAATAGCAAGGAGACAGCTCGATGGAATCCCGACAACATCAATCGACCAAATACCCAATGGGCCTTCGTGCGTTGGATCTACGTGGATGTCAAAGTCGTGATCGATCGTCAGCCTCTGTTGGGAACAGGCCCACTACCCCAATGGCTTCGCCAGAAAAAAGGAATGATTGCCCTTGATCGATATGGTGACAACCTATGTCTGTGGCGCTGCCTTGCCATGCATGAAGGAGCAAGAGTAGATAGGTGTTGCGTCAAAGCTCGAAAACTTGCCCAGGACTTCTATCGCCTGACAGTGCCCACGCAAGACGTTCCCAGAACTTCCTTAGACCAGCTGGAGGAAGTCGAGTTGCACTTTGGAATCGGTATTCGGGTGTACGAACCTACGGAGGATGGCGCTTGGCATCTGATGCGACATGCAGCTCACTACAAGCATACGATGACTATTGGGATATACGACGGACATGCCTTCTATGTCAAGGACGTCAAAAAGCTAGGGCACGTCTACGTATGCAATGATTGTAAGCAACGTTTCACAAACGCCTCGAACCTTCAACGCCACGCAGATCGTTGTAGTCGTGGCGAAACGAAGATTGTTTGCCCTGGAAAAGCAATCACGGTATCCCAGTCGGCATACGAAAAAGCCTTCTGGCCAGAGAGCACCGCTAGCAAAGCCGCTCTACGCTAGTTGAAACGCGAATCAGAAAGAATCCAACAGCATATTCATCACGCGGCTTGTGGACATGGTGGAGAGCGTTGGATTGAAGGAGCAGCTGTTGATGGTTATGAACCTATTTCCAAAACTATCTTCCAATTCCATGGATGTTACTACCACGGCTGCCCAAAATGCTTCCCTCGAGATGGATTTTCATACCGTAAGACCTGCGAAAGAACAGCAAAGCTACGAGAAGCTAGCTATACAGTAGTGGAGGCTTGGGGCTGCTCCACGAAGAAGACAAATGAGCAGGTTCCAACCCCAATACAAACTGCCTATCCACACGCTATAGTATACGACTTTGAAGCCTATCTTAACACAACGAAGGGACGACGACCAACAGACTACCTGACCATCGAAAACGTACACGTTCCCATATCAGTATCAATTGCCGACACATACGATCGCACTCCAACTCACATCTGTCGACGCGATCCAGAAGAACTTATATCTGCCTTCGTCGAAGAACTCCAGCTAAGAGCGAAGGTAATCCAAGAAGTCGTCGCAGAACGGTTTTGTCCTAGGACACCCGAATTCTCTTTCGACACCCTATCAAAAAAACAACAAACTAAGATCAACGAATGGACCAACCAAGTTCCTGTACTAGGATTCAACTCCGGTCGATACGATCTCAATCTGATTAGGAACTACTTCGTAGGAACTATTGCTGACACCTGCAAGAAGGTCTTGGTTGCAAAGAAAGCCAACACCACTATGTTTCTCTTAACTCCCGAGTTCCGTTTCCTCGACGTGACGAACTACCTTGGACCTGGAACTTCTTACGAACGTTGGATCACTGCTTACGGATGTGAATCGCAAAAGAGTTTCTTCCCATATGAGTGGTTCGACTCTCCCGACAAGTTGGATCACGTTGGATTACCAGATTATCAAGAGTGGGGTTCGAAGTTGAAAGGTCAACACTTACTATCTAGGTCAGAGTTCGAAGACTGCGAGCGCACCTTTCTCGATAAAGGAATGGAGACCTTTGCAGACTGGCTACGATACTACAACGACCTAGACGTAGTCCCATTCCTAGAGGCACTCGAAAAGATGCGAGATTTCTACCACGATAAGGGCGTAGACATGCTGAAAGACGCCGTATCTATTCCAGGAGTTTCATTACAGTTTCTGCTTCGAGGTAGCATAGAGCGTGGAGCCGAGTTGTATGCTCCAAGAGAGGAAGCCTACCACATGCTGAAAAGCGCTGTCGTAGGAGGACCAAGCATAGTGTTCACTAGACGCCACGAAGCGGGAGTGACTAGGATTCGCAGTCATCAGGGTGGAACCAAGGTGTGTCGTAAGATTCTTGGATACGATGCCAATGCCCTATATCTTTCTACTATGGCCCTAGAAATGCCTTGTGGAAAAGAAACGGTCGTTCACTATGATGAGCCAGGTCCAGCCGTCGAAGGCCTTGTCGAACGTCTACAAAACGATGCGTGGTTTGGATATGCGGAGGTAGACATCGAGATACCAAAAGAATTGTGGACGAAATTTGAGGAGATGCCCCCCTTCTTCTACAACAAGAAAATCCCCAAGGAAGCAATTCCTCCACAAATGTTGGCCTACCTCGCAAGGACGGGTAGAAAGCTCAGCGAGGAAAAGAAGCTAGTTGGGAGTCTCTCTGGAAAGAGGTTGCTACTCTACGAGCCCCTACTACGTTGGTATCTCGATCATGGCGCGATCGTAACTGCTGTCTACCGTACTATAGACTACTTACCCGAAGAAATCTTCGAATGGTTCGTTACCCAAGTCACTGAAGCGCGAAGAACAGGAGATGCAGACAAAAGTAAAGCTTTGCTGGCAGACGTGTTTAAGCTACTCGGCAATAGCGCCTACGGAAAGATGATCGAAGATTTGGAGCGACAAACTAAGGTCGTCTATACCAAGGACGAGAAAGTTGTGGACAAAGCATTGCGAAGTGTTTGGTTCGAAGACCTGGAAGAGGTTGGTGAGGCATACGAACTCGAGAGTAGAAAGAACCAGATCCGAATCAAACGTCCTTTCCAAGTAGGTATCGCGGTATATCAGCTTGCCAAACTTCGCATGCTCGAGTTCTACTACGACTTCCTTGATAAGTACATCGCCCGCGAGGACTTCGAGTACATACAGATGGACACGGACAGTGCGTACATTGCCATCTCTGGAAACAGCATTGACGAAGTTGTAAGATCAGACCTACGAGAGGATTTCGCAGCCCACAGAAATGAGTGGTTAGCTTGGGATGAGTGGAGCAGTCGTACCCCAGGACTCTTCAAACTAGAATTCGAAGGTCAACGCGCTATTGCCCTATGTTCTAAAGCTTGGTATGTCGATGTGGGTGGCAGCAGGAAATATTCCACCAAAGGTATGTCTAGACGGCACAACGACGTTTCGTGGGCTCGATTCGAAGCAGCACTCCAGGGTAGTATTGACATGGCGAAAAACCGAGGCTTCCGTCTAGTGCCAGAAGGTATGGCAACCTACGAACAGCAGAAGCTTGGGCTATCGGCTTACTACGACAAAAGACGCGTTCTTCCCGATGGAATCCATACCGAGCCAATAGAGTATGCTGTCTAGCGCTTGGATACGAACAGAACATCTTTCGGTGGTAGTTCCGTATCCCTAGGAACGACTTGTAGCTCTTCACGAACGAATCCACGTTTGGGTGCATCCTTTCCCCCTTCTCGCTTAGCTTAGCTGTCCCGAAGATACTACACTTCGCGAAATAACGTATATCTGTAAACTCCACACGGGATCAGTAGCTCTACGTTTTTCACCCCCTTCCAATTCTCCTGGTGCGTAGAGATATCGAACTAAGACGTCGAATGGTAGGCGCTCTTCTCTCAAGCCAACAGTGCGTGAATATGTAGGAGTCTTTAGGTCTACTTGCGGCGTCACTACGGAATTCGAAGGCTCCTTTCCCGTAAGTCGAGTCACCTCACTGTTCAGAGCTTTGATAACCATTGGTAAACGAACTACCCATTCTCTACTACGCGCCTCTGAGCCTTCCGAAGTAAGCACCATCTCTTGTGCATATTGATATCCAAACAATCTCTCAGCTAGTGTTCTATTCGCTCGTTCGACGAAGCCTTGCGCTCTATGATTACCAGCCTCACCTCGTTGAACTTTCGTACCATGTAGTTCTAGCGTTTCAGACATACGTCCCATGAATTCTCTACCAGGGTCTACTTGTAACGTCTTTGGCCATTCGAGTGGACTACGTTTGTAGATTCGTTCGAATGCAGCAGCAACTTCGCCACTATCTTTCGAAGCTAAAGCTTCGGCTTCTTTGTATCGAGAAGCCACATCGATTACCACCAATGCGTACTTGTATAGTTTCCTTCCACGTCCAGGACGATCGTGAGGTAGAAATATCAAATCAGCTTGGTGGACTTCGTTAGGTTTCGATACGGTCCAATGTGGTCGTGGTACGTATCGTGGTGGTGGTAAATAAATTTGCCACAGTGCTTGCTTCTCTAACCAACTCTTAGCCGTGTCTTCCGATACCTTTGCTGCCGCCGATAGTTTACCAATTGCAGAGTAACCTTTCCAATATCCTTCAGGGCCATAGAAGATAGCATCCATTACGTATAGTGTTAACGACGAGGCTTTAATATGTATAGTCCTTATCGTGAAAAAAAAAGAATAAAGACTCATCGGTCCTTATTCTTTTTTTTTTTTTTTTTTTTTCTACATCTCCCTATTCGTATACGTCCTCGAGGGTGGCCCGAGTCTTCGTTGGAAGCGGTTGTGTTACGACTAGGACGGCGGCGTCAAGTAGGTACGATATTCCCAATCCACTTGTGCAGACGCTACTAGCATCGCAAATGCCATCGTGTATGGATCCTGGCAATATCATATTACTTATGTTGGAAACATTTACTTGGTTGGAATTCGCGTCTACGAGAGCTTCGTATGAAGTCCGGCTTCCTATAGAGAACGGAAGGCTCTTGTCGAAGAATAGACAGTTGGGTACACCTGTCTGCATGTTGCATTTCATGCGCATTCTCATTAGGGGGTTGGCCAAACGCTTACCCGCGTTACTTGCGGCATTGGTGGAAATGGATCTTTGAATCATTGTAGTTATTTTAGTATTAGTGACAATGATTGCGTCCTTTCCAGGTGGACTGCGTTTACGTATGCTAGTCATACATATTTGCTTATCTGCAATAAGCTTTTCTACTTCAGCAGTGAAAGCCTCCTCTAGCCATTCCACTAGTTGGAACGTGGGGCTTAAGGCGTCATCTGATGGGAGATTCAATTCCCCATCGTCATTTTTCTTAATCGTGATTCCATCGTCCTCCGTATGTACGATGGCGTTCCATTTTTGGAACTGGAGGCAAGGATGTCTATCTCGCTTTTTATACTTGGTTCCATAGGCGAGATTCAATCGTGCGATGTCCTCTTCGTCGTACGGACATATTTGTCCCACATGTTTTTCACCTTCGAACCGAAAGACCGCGGGCCTAGGACCGTTTCCAATGTCGAAGGATACGGAAACGTACTTGCATCCGTTGGGGCCGCTTCTGGCGTTGGCCCAAGCAAATGATACAACTGACCCGTAAGGTCGGCCATCTTCCTTTGCCCTTTGGAACGCTTCGACCACGTCGCTTGCATTAAAAACTTGGCTAGCCATCGTCTTTGATATATATACATGTGCCTTTATCTAATAGGGTTATTGGATTCGTTTTTTTACAACCCTTACTAACGAGCCGGGCTATTATTTATTGCACGTTCTGATCCGTTAGGTGGATTAGTAGTTGCCACTCTCGTGTTTGGTTCTAAGTCTTCTAATTTACTTAGTAAGTCGTTTTCTCTTACTTTGAGGAGCGGAGTAATTACCTAGTAATCTCACTTATGCGGAGTAATTACTCGTAGTAATCTAGTAAATTAGTAATTACTCGTAGTAAATCTAGTAATTTTAGTGGTAATGCATAGTAAATTTATAAGAATCGTGTGACGACGTATCCAGTTGCGAACACACTACCACCTAAGGCCACCAATTCGGCAGTTTTCTTTGAACTCGAGGGTCTATAGTAATCGGAGAGCTTTGGCTTTTCCAATTTCGTTTGCAGTATGTGATATATGTGGAGTTTTCTCATTGCGTCGATTCTATCGTTAAGACCAACGCGTGCATTGTTTTCTTTCCAGTGGTTCCAGGTGGCTAGTGCTCTTAGGTGTTCTTCTAGTTTTTTTTCGTAGGCGGCCATGTCAACATTGAATTTCTCCTGGGCCTTATCATGCCTTGCAATCTCTGCGGCAGTCGCGTTCGGGCCGCTAGTTGCTTTTTCGATTTCGTGTGCGGCAATACCAGCGGCACCGCTTGCTACGGCAAAAGAAACTGCCATAACTATTATCGTTCCCATGGCTTCGAACCCGTTACTCAGTAGGCTTCAAATACCCTTTGTCCTTTAGGTATTTCTTAGCAGCCAGGCTACCAGACAACACTGCTATCCACTTCACGAAGTTCAAAACGCTAGATGAAGGATCGTTAGTCAAGGGTTCCTTGATTGCTTTCTTTCCGATCCAACCGATACCTGAGGCTAGTCCGACCAATATGACAGCTTCCTGTATTGTATTCATAAGTTCGCCAACCATCTCGTCGGAACAACGTTTACATCACCGATATGTTGCGTAACTTCAAATGCTATATCATACCTTGAGTTTTTAGGTCGCTATGTTTGGTGGTTTCTTTAGTTCCTTTGTTGCCACCAGTAGATGTATGATAGTCGCCAGTCTCGACTCGTTGTGTTTGAGCGTATCGCTTATACTGGTAGAATAGACTCACCAGTGCTATGCATACTCCGACTGCTGCAAACGTGGTGGTAGCTGATACGTTGGCTATCCAGCTTGGTTCAGCGTTCTGACTGCCTACTGGAGTAGCTGCGTCGGTGGGGGCTTCTTTAGGTAGTCTTCTTCTTTCCGCTATGGCTTTACCGGCAGCGACGCGCTTTGGATTCTTTTCTTTTTTAGGTGCCGACGAGCTTGGTTCTTTCGTGATGAGGTCATTCGGTGGGGCTTCCATCTTGCAGTATGTCGTTAGGTCGAGTAACTTCAATTGCATGACTACTAGGTGGCGCATCTTTTAGAGGCTTATCGCTTACTACCACAAAGCGTTCTAATTCCCTTTCTATACTACGTCTCCTCATTGAGAGGATGAATCCGTAGATGATACTTGCCCATGCCACGCCCGTTCCGATGTCGCGAGCTATGCTAGCTATGCGAGAGTCTATCATGTTTTCGTCTATGCGATCTAATATTTCTCTTTCGTCGCATGAATCCGAGTCTTCATTCTGGTTTGACATCTTGCTGTATGTCGATAGTCGGTGTTACTTCAATTGGTGTAACGGAAGATGACGACTTATCGACTTCTATGTGATTAACTACGTGGAATATAGCGCTGGCTAGGGCTACGAAGCGACCTGCCTTAAGAGACACCATGCCAGCTAAAGAAGAGATTTCATTACGAATTATGCGATCTTCTCTTAAGTCCTTTGACAGGGCCGTTTGGGAATCTATTGGTATAAGATACGCGATTACGCGAGTAGCTAGGTTCATAGCGTTGTCGACTAAGCATCCTGCCACTTGTTGGGCCACAACGGCCTGATACCTTCTATATAGCATTTCTATGTCTTTCTCGGATAGTTTATGTATGTCTCCTAGAGAGTACGCCTTTCCAAGGTATTCCTTTGTTGTACCAGTAGCGGCCAAGATAGCGAGGGTTTCCCGATGATCATTTGATGGGTCCGAG
Organism: Actinernus sp. WN-2022; assembly: GCA_030867875.1. Lineage (NCBI taxonomy): Eukaryota > Metazoa > Cnidaria > Anthozoa > Actiniaria > Actinernidae > Actinernus > Actinernus sp. WN-2022. Next base: position 7,296,137 of record JAOWCC010000237.1, read on the forward strand.
GCTGCATCCACCGTCGATGCCACATCCGTTTTGCTGGATTTGAGTGCATCCATTAATTCGTCATCCAAATGTTTATCCATCTTACTTCAACATACCGTGACATGTCGTAGGTGAAGGTATATTCAATACGGTGGAAAAGGGATGTCGTAAACAGAAACATATATGTGCAAACTTAGTTTCAAGTTCTGATACGAACATCTTCTTATTATCCAATGATATGCCAGCCCCGTAGTCATCGAATAGATCCTTCAACCCCGGTGCACTTGCGATACGAAATGCCACGACGATTGCGCAGTTCTCACGAAAGTTCTTGCATATGCTTTTTTGCGTTTGCGATGATGCCCAAATTGAAATACCAATGTGACGTGCAGAAAAGGCTAAATCGGATATCTTATTGGTTCTTCCCTTAACGTCCTTGCTTGCCGCACAATCATCGAGGATAATGAGCGTTTTTGTTCCTTCGAAATAACATGCGCAGTCACCCAAGGTGGCGTCGATATCATTCTGAGAAGGCACTAGGACAATAAGTCGTGGATCTCCCTTACCGAAGCCTTCATAGGTCTTATTGTTGTCGTAGGTGGGGCAAATCAATACGATATATTCAAACTTAAAGCGAAATGGACCTCTCAATTGATCGACTATGAACTGAGTCTTTCCACAGTTTGTGGGACCGATTATGAGTGCATTAAAGGGAATTCGTTCTGCCAACGTATCCATCAGTTATAAACATTTTGTAGCATCCCCCGTTCAATAGTTGCCTGCGCATCGGAAAGCACGAATATGTGCATGTTCACAATACCTGAGCCTCCAGTGCGATGAATCCTAAGGCGAATGGATGCTCCAGCATCTTGTTGGGAAAGACCATCTCCATGAACTACGCTGGTTTGTGAGGTGCGACAATCGACGAGTACGGCAAACTTGTTCTCGAAGAATTTCTTATGTGTCATGGACGTGGTCGTTTGTTGGGATGACAATCCACAAAACCAATTCTTTGCAGACTTCCACAAATCTTTTGGTAGCATCCCAAAAGAATATAGAGCGTTAGGAATGCCATTGACGTGTACCTCTACCTTGGTGATTCCTGGATTTACGAACTTCTCACTATCTCTGGCGCCTGCCGCATGGGGATCCACGAATAGAAGAAGGATACCGTTGAGAGAGAAACGAAGGGTGTTCACGCTTTCAGATACGAGCGTGTCGGTCGATTGGTTGACTGAGACCGTTTTGTAGTACTCAGCGTGGTTGTACAGGAAGGCTTTTCCGCTGTCGTAGGTACTTTTGGCCTGCACCGCGAGATCGAGACTTTCGATGACTTCATATTCGAGCTCAATGTTCGAAAGCTTGTATGTCCCTACTTTCGTCGTGTCAGATCCGACTATGACGTCCGTAGTTGGTGCCAGTGTCAAAAGGAACGCTAACTTATCTCGAATCGCATGCGGATAGAGGACACCATGAGTTGTGATAATGTCGTGATCGATAGGTATCTTATACGCGCTACCATATGCGGCAAGTGTTGCATTGTCGGCTGCATCCGATGTGCCTTTATCACCGGCAGCAGAGCGAAGTTTGTTAACATTGTCAGATTGAATACCCTGCTCTATGCGGTTCTCTCGTTCTGAGGCAGATAGGTAGAGATCGCTATATACCTGCAGTAGATCAGGTCGACCACAATCTTCTAAGACAGTAGTGCCCATTCTTACGACTCGTTTTGAGACTAGGCATCGGCCAACGTTGGCCACCAAGCGGTTGTTTGCGTGACCGCCAGATAGAGTGATATTGGCACTGAGGGCTAAACTACCAGGTACTAGGAGTCTATTTTCGCCTATCGCTGGAACCTCTACGATCAAGGTTTCCCCGGGGTTTGCCGTTGATGGGGTGAAAGTTACGCGATGGAACACACGACTGGCTTTGAGGGATCTACCTTCTCTAGGAGCGTAATCGGGATTGAGATTCGTTGATAACATATTCATTTCTGTTGAATACGTGGTCAATACTAATAGAGTGTTGACTGTTCAATATGACAGAAGTGATAGACTTCGCTCCTACAACCGAAGAAGGTGGCACTGATGTGAATTATCTTACTCCCGAAGAATGGGCTGAGATTAGACCTAATGATGGCGAAGCAGAAATGGATTGGTGGAATAGAGCTAAGTATAGATTCAAAAATACGACGAAAGCCCTACGTGATAGGTTATGGAAAAATCAGAGTAATTGGGGAAGCAGCTCAGTTGAGTATATAGAATTGATAAATAAAGATGATGCTGCGGGGACTACGTTAGCAGAAAGGGAACAACAAGCCGCAGAGGCCTGGGACGAGATCCGTGCTAGGTTTCCAGAGGTAGACTCAAAGAAGGCTAAGTTCACCGCTAGTTTGGATGAATATGGTAGGGTCGTGGTACGAATGAATAAGGTGAATGCCAAAGGCCACTTGCTGGATGACTTCGAAGGTCTAAAATTTCCAAAAACGATCAGAAATAGTCTGGGACCAACTGCGGAAGAAGTGATTAGTACGAAAGAGGATACAGTCGCTGGAAAGGAGAAACAAAAGACTGACGAAATGAACAAAATGGATTCATTAACTAAGGGGACACCAAAATACGAGGTCGCAAAGAATAAGGTAATAGAACTAGAGGATCAAGTACAGGAGCTCAATAAAGAAATCGAATCCATCAAAGATCGTATGTCGCTACGAGACCGCGTGAAAGCTCTCTTCAAAAAGCATGGATTTACTGTGATTGGAGTGTTAGCCGTTGCAGGTGCCGTAATTAGTACCGTCGTTAGTATATTGACGAAAGGCTTAGCTGCGGTCGCTAAGGGAGTCGGTACGGCTTTGAAGGATCTTGGAAGTAAGGTGGCTAGCATGTTACCTGCCGCGATAGGTGCTATTGTGAGTTACATGTTCCGTACCGCTGGAGAAGTTTTCGGCTTCCTTGCAAAGAATGCCTGGCTACTCATTGTAGCTGTGGTCATATTCCTAGTAGAGCAATATAAATCGTCGAAACGGCGCTAACGAAATATCATCCATGAGGCTACGCCGGCCACAATACCCACGATTGCCAAATTGGTTTCGTGACTCGTTGGTGATACACCGCGACTTTGTCGCCTATGTGGCTTATCCGTTGTGGCTCCGCTGTCTGTAGCAGGTTTATACGTTTTTGGTTTCGAACCTTCTATAGCAGGTTTATGCGTTTTTGGTTTCGAGCCTTCCATAGGGTCTGGTGGCGGAGGTTTTTCATCGAGGTTGATATTATCATTTATTCCTAAACTTAGGCCTGGCTTATTCGACATTTTCAGGTAGTTGTTATAACCCACTATGCTCTTCTTATTGATATTCATATTGCTGGGTATTAACATACAACCCTTAGCGATCGCTAGGTCGAGACGAGAGTTCGTGTCATTCAGGGCTTTGTTATATTGCACTAAACTATCCCAATCCTTTTCCATGATGGTATCTCTCAGCAGTTTTTTGAAGTCTTTCTGGACACCGGGTGACAAGCCTGGCGACCCTACGATCGGGACCGTTCCCACACCCTGGGCTCCTAGGATACAGAACACGTAGACCTTTACAGACGTATTAATTCGGACTACCCCAGCCTTAGTCAGCCCCTTACCCTGCTGCGGAACGAACCAATTGTGCTGATTTTTCGCCATTTCGTTGCGATAGAACCGCGTCGGAATATCTAGTGGCCCATTCGTATCAAACCCCCACGACTTATCAGTAAATCTTGCTCGGTGCAAGGCGAAGTTAACTTTGGCAACTCCAAACTCTCTCCTGAGCCTGTCGTATACGACTGAGTTCCATGGAACGTTGTTGTTCTTATTGAAGATGTTTTCTCTGGGGAGGGGGACTCCCAATTCGAACAGTAATCGCATGATCGTGTAGTACACATGAAAGCGGTAAAAGCTACGAATGTAATCAGTGATTGGTGCGTCATCTGAAAGATGGTCATCGAACGACACTCCACAGCCAGCCGTTGCGCACCAAACTACGAAACAGAATTGTTGTTGCCAATGCCTCATTGGTAGAGCATCTAACCATTCTTGCGCTTTTTCGGACTTATCGTCTTTTTCGTCGTCGTTGTCGTTAATGGTGTCAGTAGGAAAATCAAACCCCAACCCTAGTAAGATATCTCGCGGCTCCGACGTGAAGAACCGATCCTTCGTTACGTAGATCTTAAGAGTTTGTAGAAATGGGTCTATGTCTTTGGCGTCGATCTTCCAGGGAACTGCTGGAACTGGATACTTAAAATCAGTCCTTCTGAAGGGAAGTGGAAAACCCACAACTATCGCGTGTTTTTGCGTTGTCACGCGTAACGCTTCGTGTAGATGATTTCTGACATCTACTGGTATGAGACCACTCATATTCCAATGCTGCCCACCATCGTAAAACATGATTCTAGTCTCGTATGTAGACTCATCATGTATGTCGGATGCCGTTGTCCTAGCTGAGAACTTATCGAAGTCCGCGTGAGGATAATTTTTCTTAAAGGCCGCTAAAGCCTTCGCATTGCGAGGTGCAATATAGTCACCCCAATCACCGTCGAAATGAACTTTATTAGGCATATTATCGGCTAGTTTCTTATCCTTGGCGCCGGGCCAAGCTATTATCTGAGAAGGATCTGCAAATGGGAACTTCTTCAACCAATCCGTTCGACTCATTCACTTGACTAATCTGTTTGATATTGATACGTATTAAAGTTACGACATATGTTAATATCGTGAAGTAAAGAATATACGTTAGTATCATTGAAGTAAACTTCAGGCTTTAATATGGTAATCTTAAATGTCACCACCACCTCGGCTGACCATACGGTCTACTTCGATCGACCTATCCATATCAACAATATTTCGCTAGTTGAGGTCACTTTCGAGAATAGCTGGTGGAACCTAGAAACGGAGGCTACGTTCGAGTGGGATACCGGAGGCGTAGGGTTCCCATACAAAATCTATCCGGGGTCTCATAACATACGTAAACTCCAGCCCTTCTTCAATGAAGCTATGTCGAATAAAGTCGTAAGCTTCATAAATAGAAGCGGTAAGAGGGATTGGATCCTAAAGGTTCAGAAAACAATCAAGTTCAGTAAGAATCTCTGCGAACTATTGGGTATCGAAGGAAATGAAGATGTGGGGGGAAACGTATCGCTAAAAATTGGACACTACGACCTGGTAATCAAGGATATCAACACAATGTATGTATACTGCGATGTGGTAGATTCCAATTTCTCGCTACTAGAGGGAAAGCGATCGAATGTACTGGCTAGCCTTAAAGTACGAGGCAGTTGGTTTGACACAAATACGTATTCTGCGACGCTCCCACTACCTGTCCGAGCTCTAGGTACAACGCGAAACAGCCTTTGTCTGACGATTCGTGATGAGAAAGGCAACGTGGTAGACTTCCGTGGTCGACCCATACGATACGTATTGAAGATTGAGTAAGTCATATGTATAATATGCGATGGCAAGCGATTCGATTCAAACAATTCCAACGGCGCCGATCTATCCCAATCTACGTTCATCTGAAACTGTTTTGTCTGGAGATAGCTTTCGGCTACAAAAAGTATGTGACACACTTGCTGAACTCGAACGGCAGGCAAAGCACTACGAAGTCGTTCGTAAGAAATATGCCCGAGCGCGTGGTATCGTTCACGGGGTTGCTGTGGCCACAGGTAGCTTGAGTGGTGCATTATCCGCTATGGCGTTGGGGTTGACGTTTACAGGGATCGGGATACCTGTGGGTATTTCATTAGGAAGCCTTGGGTTCGTTTGTGCCGTCATTTCGGCCTCGATGTCTATCGCAAGTAAGAAACTTGGCATTCGCGTCTCGAAGCACGAAAAGACCGTTATGTTGGCAAAGGCTAAGGCCAATTCCGTGGAAGTCAAAGTCTCAAAGGCTCTAGCCGATGGTAATATTTCAGAAGCCGAGTTCGGAAGTATTATCGATGAAAGATCGAAATACGAATCACTCAAGCTCGAAATACGACAAAAAAATAGGCAAGAAAGAGGGTCAAAAAACGTAGAAGAACTTCGCTCAGAGATCCGAAAGGAAATGAGAGCAAAGCTTGGCAGTCTAGTGGGATAAGAATCAACATCTCCTATGAAAGAAACCATCACGGAGTCTATTTTAACTTCACTAAAAACATCGTATAAATTACCGTGTTGTTTTGCAGTTCGTATGCAAATTTCGAACCAACGCGTGAACGGCGCTAATTAACATACGACAGGTGTTTAAGACATAAGTAGAGTATTTTATCATCAAAAATATCGTCTAGCACACGTGGCCTCAAGGTTCTACGCTAGGTATATGATTGAAAAGGTGGAGCCGATCATATACCTGGGGTTCGAATCCTACGGGCCATGTGTGGTAGATCGGCTTGTGTGATGGAAAAAGCTCCACCACATCACACAAGTCGTAGCGCGTCTACCAGCTTGGTAGAAGTAGTAGTAAATGCGTTATAATATATACAGTAGAAAAATCAGCGGCCAGAGTACAAGATACCTGTGTGAGAACCAAATGTGGTCAGAAGCTGAACAACTACAGTAGAACGAATACAGTAGAATGAATACAGTAGAACAAATACTGTAGAACGAATACAGTAGAACAAATACGTCAAAGCCGGGCCCGGCAAATAAATAAAAACCTCTCTAGGAACGAAAAGATGGCAAAGGAAGGAAAAAGGTGAAAGGTTCCTAGAGAGGTTCTGGTGACACCAGTTTTGGTATTTGGTTTTTTTCACTATCAAATCTTAAACTAAATTCTTAAATGAGTATATATTGGCGGATGTCCTCGTCACGAATCAGCTGTTTTGGTTAAAACTCTCCCAAATTATTATCAACTAAACATAAACAGTACGAAGTCATATCACACGATGGTCGAGATAGTAACTTGCGTTTGGTTGATGCGTGGTAAGGACACGAAGTGCGTGAGGAAACCTTCCAAAGTGTCAGAATATTGTGCTCAACACAACTATCAGATACGAAGAGGAGCCACCCCATTCGGTCCATGTTCTAAATGCGGTAGTGGTTGTAGAACTAGTTACGGACTTTGTACAACGTGTGGTGCACGACGACAACGTGAACTTAGTGGGGAGAAACGCAAAATCAAGAATCGCTTCTCGAAAGTATTGGAAGAATTGAAGTACCGTAAGACTCATGGAGACGTAGAGGGCTCGCTAAAAGATTTCGCATATCCATGTCGTAAATGCGATCGTGGTTGTCGAACTAGCTACAGACTTTGTACAACGTGTAGTGCACCACTACGACGTGAACTTAGTAAAAGAAAATCGCTTCTCGAAAGTACTGGCAGAATTGAAGTACCGTAAGACTCATGGAGACGTAGAGGGCTCGCTAAGGGCTTTCGAATGGCAGTAAAAAAAAAGGAAAAAAGAATGAAGAGAGACGAAATAACAGTTTCTACTCATTCTTTTTTTTCTCGTTCATGGTCTACGAAAATCGAATGGATAAATAGATAAAGAATGGTATCGTCGCAATTCTTATGATTTCAGTAGTATATATGGAGGAAAAATGATGCCATTTTTTTGTTAACGTAGTGGAGGCCTGAGATCTGAACGAAGGCCTCCACTACGTTAACAAAAAAAGTGGTATCATTTTAACTCCATATATACTACTTATTTAAAATAGGGGTAAATCTTTTCCATACTTTTTTTACTCTTTTACATTCCAAGAAACAATGCTCTATGGTTTCATCCTTCCTACACATTGCACATTGCTTCTTGGAAATAATGTGCCAATCGCATAAAGAGTCTCGAACCTTAATTCCTTTTGTCAAGATCAACCATAAGATATCATTCTTCTTCCCTTCTGTAATTTGTTCTCTAACCCTATTCCATAGGGCCCCCCAATTGCATGTTCGTCGGATGCCCCAGTACCTGGTGACATCCGGTTGCGTTTTTACTCCTTTCATAAATTCATCGTAAACTTTCTTAGTGGAGAATTTGTCAACACTCGTTTTTAAGATTTTCAAATTTTCAAGGCAAGACTGCAAAAAAGCTGTCGGATGCAAAGCACTGGGGGTGGCATTATCTCTCAAATGTACCCACTCTTGTCTGAGTGGCGCTAACCGGCTACCCAGGAAGTATTTTAACAAATAATACCATTTGGTACAAGAACCATTTTCAATGCCATTCAGGATATTTGTCACTCTGAATGCTTTACATTTTACCTCTAAATTGACCATCCCAACACCTCCTTTAACAGGGGAGTTGTACAGAACGGTTCGGGCAACCTGCTGCATTTTGCCCCTCCAGAAACATGGCCACACCAAGGTGTTAAATTTACTGATTACCCATTCAGGAAGTGGCAAAACACGAGCAGCATACCAAAACCGGCTAGCCCCAAGCACATTGATTATCATTGCTTTCCCAACATATGAAAGTTCACGAGTTTGCCACATCAATAAACTATTTTCAAGTTTCTTTAGCTTGGGCTCCCAATTTTCTTTTTCCACGTCTTCACAACTAAACACAATGCCCAAAATTCTCATTTTGGTGACCCATTTCAAACCATGTAGTTTTTCTTTTCGATTTAACCATTTCCCTAACCACATTGCCTCCGTCTTAGTCTTATTTAATTTGGCCCCCGAGGCCTTTTCATATCTAGTTATCTCCTTTAGCAATTCTGCTAATGATCCATCAGTTTTAACAAAAACGGTAGAATCATCAGCATATTGGACAATCTTAAATTGTTTTCCACCTGCCCCTGGGAGAGGATAACCTTCTATGTTGGGATTGCATTTAATATTTACTCCCAAAACTTCCGCCACAAGAATATACAATAAGGGCGACAAAGGGCAACCCTGTCTAACTCCTCGGGCTAGCTGTATTGGGTTGGTCAAGCCACCATTAAATTATCACACGGGATTGAGCTCCTGTATACAACGTTTTTATCCACTTTTGAAATGAAGGCCCAAACCCATAATGATTTAATATTTTCAAAACAAACCCCCTATCCACCCTGTCGAAAGCTTTTTCTTGATCAATACTAATTAAAATTCCCACCTCTCCGGTTAGTTCTATGCGATCCAACATATCACGTACAATATTTAAATTATTTGCAATCTGCCGTCCAGGAATTCCACAGGTTTGATCATCTTCAATTATTGAATCTAAAACCTCCCGGAATCTGTTAGCTAGAACTTTTGCCACAATTTTGTAATCAACATTCAATAGAGATATTGGCCTCCAATTTTTAAGGTATTTTCGGCAATCCTTCTTATAAAGCAAACGGATAAGGCTCTCCTGTTGAGATTTGGTTAAACATTCAAAATCATAAGCTTCGTTCAAAACATCAACTAAAATTGTCTTTAGTATAGGCCAAAATTTCTTGTAAAATTCAACGGGTAAACCATCAGATCCGGGTGATTTATTATTCTGAAGGGATTATACTTCATACTTCATACTTCATACTTTATTTATCTTTCCTTAAAAAGGCTTTTCAAAGACAAAATACAAATACAATACAACTACAGTGTACTGATAATTTGAATTACATCTATTAATTTAACCTATTTTGAGTTTGATATAATTTGCTCTTCAGCTTTCGCTTGAAACTTAAAACGTCTTTACTTAATTTCAGTTCGTTATCTAGTGAATTCCATATTTTTACTGTTCTGTAATAAAAACTTATCTGACCACTCGCAGATTTGAATAAGGGGATTTGTAATAATTGCGAGTTTCGAGTTTCACGACCACTAATATTGAAGCGCTTCGTGAATTTAGATATTAAATAACCTGGTGCGGAATCAGTCATACATTTGAATGCCAGAGTGGCACTTCTAAAATACACTAGCTTATCTACTGGGAGCCAATTTAGCTCTTTTAGTATAGGTGTAATATGGTTATACTTTTTGGCCCCGCTAACAATACGACAGGCATAGTTTTGACATGATTGTAGCTTACGTATGTTTCTATTAGATGTATTTGCCCATACATTCGAGCAGTAAAGCAACTTACTAAATACTAATGTATTAATAACAGTAATTAAAGTGTTCTTATTAAACGCGTGTTTAACACGGTTTATTTGTGCTAGTCGAGAAAAGCATGAAGAAACGGTCTTAGTAATGTGTTCATCGTAGGTTAAGTTCGTGTCTAAGATCACGCCCAAGTCTTTGGCACTGGATACTGGTAACAGCTCCTTTCCTAGCAATGAAATCTTAAAATATTCTAGTTCAGCTATCTTCTGTTTACTACCAAATACTAAGAGTTTAGTTTTATCTGGGTTTAATAATAAGCGGTTCTGACAGCACCACTTGCTGACGTTAAATAAATCTTCTTCTATATCAGTTATTGTAGATGTCCTCTCTCTCAGATTGAATGATATAAGTAGTTTGGTGTCGTCCACATAACTCGTTGCAATACATTTCTGTGGTACAGAGGTGAGATCATTCGTATATATACTGAATAGGAGTGGTGCCAGTATGCAATCCTTGAGGGATTGTATGGCACTTAAAATTTCTTCCTCAGTTAATTTCCCTTCACACAATTCTTTATCTTCATCGGATAGTTGTAGCGTAATGTTATCCAGGAGGTTTTGTTGCAAATTTTCGTCCGTGGGTTCGGCAGTATACAAATCTTTATAAAAATCTTCAATGACTTTTTGGATTTCATCGTCTTCAAAAATTTCTACCTCGTCTTTATTAAATAAAGAATTCATGGCATTTGAATTGCCTCTTTTTGTTTCTAATCCAAAGAAATATTTCGTAGGTTTCCCCTTCTTCTATCCACTGTGCCTTACTTCTCATTTTAACCCCGTTAAACTGTTTTTGCGTGAGAGCTTTAAGTTCAGATTCTAAATGTTTTATACGTTGTATCAACAAAGAATTATCCGGATGGAGGTTTCGTTTTAATTTAATTATTTCCCGGGTTAACTTATTTCTAGTCTCCGTTTCATTTTTTTTCTGTTGTATACAGTAAACCCGGGTCTCGTGTCTTACGGTATTTTTACAAGAATCCCACCATTCCCCAAGGGTGCGAAATTGAGCCTTTTTTTCTATCAAATTACGTAAGGTTTTTTTCTAATTGCGCCACATATTTTTCATCGGACAAAACCGACGTGTTCATTTTCCAAATATTTTGTGTGGCTTTAATGTTACCGATATTTAGGGTGAGGGATAAATATTCATGATCAGATAAAATACACGGCTCAATTTCGCACTCTTAAATATTGGTTAAACTATGATTAATAATAAATTTGTCCAGTCGTGAGCCAGCTGTCAAATTTTTCCTGAACCAAGTATATCCTTTTTCATTGGGATGTTTTTGGCGCAAAGCGTCAATTAAGTTAAACGAAGTTTTCATTGTTTTTAATTCTTCTTTACCGGCCAAACAAGCTTCGGTCGAATGCCCAAAGTAGTCAAGGCCAATTTCAACACAATTGTAATCGCCCCCAATAATGACTTTGGCGCCAGGATAGAAATACTTATGCAAATTGGTAAAAAAAAGTTGGCGTTCTTGAATTCCGGTGGGAGCATAGATGTTTACAAGATTAAACTTGACAGCTCCCTTCTGGACTAAAATACTTATGACTCTTCCTTCGGTATCATGTTTGTATTGTTTTATTTCAAAATTTGAATTTGGTTTCATTAAAACTCCTACTCCCGCGGATTTTTCCCCTCCGAAAGCCCAAATACCCTTAGATCCCCATAATTTGTCAATCTTTTCAGCTTTGCCTTTACAATTTATAAATGTTTCTTGCAAAAATATAAAATCATTGTTACGGCTTTTAAGATCTAAAACAAATTTCTCTTTCTTCACCTTATCATTCAAACCCCTAATGTTAATAGTTAGAATCCGAAGGAAGAGTTAGAAGTATTTAGGGAAATAGCTCACAACTGGACAAACATTACCTTTTGATGCTAGTTTATCTATTGAGTTTCTTGTTAGGAGGAGCACTTTTTCGTTGTCTTGCATCAGTTAAGCCACGTTTTGAAGCCATAGAAGCTATAGAAGCCCTAGAAGTGGTTTCGGGGTCAGCATTATCTTCCAAAGATTTATGTAGAGTATTCTGGAGGTCTTGAAAGAGGTGTGGATCGGGAGTAGAATCAGTTGTTATAGTAGATTTAAACGCGTACGGGCCAGAGATTATGGGAGGTTTAGAAGTGTGGAGGGTTGGATTGGTAGATATACGAGTAGGTGGAGTTGGAGTTGCAAACAGATTCGCAGGTTGACGGCCAGATCCTCTCATCGGTTGTTTTAGTGAAGTTTCAGATTTATTAGGTTTAGATGCTTGTAAAAAGGTGGAAGGAATCACGGGAGGTTTCAGTGGCGGGTTTTTCAGGAATTTAATTTTTTTAGCAGTAGGTTTGCTCGTAGTCGCCTCTTCCCCTAATTGAATCTCGGTTTCCATTGCATCGTTCCAGTTTATACTCTCTTCGCTGCTACTTTCATTCTTCTCCTCTTTCTCTGTACTTCCATCTTCTTCTCCTTCTTCTTCTTCCCCTTCTTCTTTTTCTTCATTTTCTTTTTCTTCCTCTTCATCCTGAAACCAAGAAAATGGGCAGACAATAGCTAAATGATTCACATTCCTACAAATAGTACACATAACAGGTAGTGGACACGAACGCGAGAGGTGATTTGTTGCGTCACAGTTGTAACAGCAAGTATTTACGCAATCCTTTACAAAATGCTCTGTACTATTACATTTTCTGCACGTGCGTAGCTGCCCGGTGTATGAAACTCTGATTTGAAGATACCCGAACCGAATATAGCTTGGAATATTCTTCTCCAATCTAATTCTATAATGGCGCAGACCATTTGCTATCGTTGGGTATTTCGTATAATAACCCCGCTTATAGCTAACCACATTTCCGTAGTGACACAAACGAGCGATAATGGCATCATCTGATAATTCAAAGGGAGCATCATAAATAGAGACCCAAGTAATGGGACTGTCACAGTCTTGTACCAGCATTGTTTGTCCGTTTATTTGGTAAACTCCGGCTTCAAGAAATCTCTCTTTTCTTCCTTTAGACCGAAATGTAAGAACCATTTGTCCATTTGTTAGTCGATGCACGCATGAAACAGCTTCAGCTATATCTCCTTGTTCCTCCAATACACGTAAATAGTCATCATAATTCAACCTCACTTCAGGGGAACTCAGAAAAGCTGTGCAAGGTCGACCTGGCAGAACATTATCGCTTTTCGGTTTTGAACCCAGCTTCTCTTGCGGTAGATCCGGCAATTTTGGTTTCGATTTTACAGATCTTGCATAGCTTCCTTGAAATTTATCTTTTTCAACCCCACTCTCTTTATCTCTACCCATCTCTTGTATATTCATCAAGAAAAAATAAATAATTCTTGAGTGTAGCCAAAAGGCCGAGAAGCGATGCCCTTCCTTCTCTAGAATGGGGGACGCCGTCGCCAAAAGGCGCACTGGCCATGTGGGAGCTACAGCACAAAACAACGACAAATGTGCGTGTGCACTATACTATGGCACGGTACGGCAATCGAGGAAGGCCGTGCGGCAAGCACTAGTGATGCACTGTCAGTCAGTGCTGCCTGACAACCACGTTTTTCACATGTTTTCCAACTTGCCCAACTCTCCCCCGAATGGCCCGAAATGTCTCGAAGCCAACGCAACCATTCTACGAAGCTCCCCTATAAAATAGATTCTAGTGACCTCCAACTTCTGTCTACGGCCGTACCATCGGGAAAACACCGGTTCTCGTCCGATCACCGAAGTTAAGCCCGATCGGGCGAGGTTAGTACTTGGATGGGTGACCGCCTGGGAATACCTCGTGCTGTAGGCATTTAATTTTTGCTCTGCTTGCTGCTGCTTGCTGCTGCTTGCTGCTTGCTTTCGGCGTCTTCGCTTCTATCCCCCCCTCCCCGCTATTTGGGGGGCGCTACTACTTTTTTTTTTTATCTAGAAAAAGAAAACCAATAAACAGCGTTTCAGAACGAGGCCCGATCGAACAAGCGATAACGATTCACTCATTACAACACTCACGTCATGATAGCGCAGTAGTTTCCTCTGCATGCACGACGCTCTGACACTAATCGGCTTGTGTGGAGCAGAGTGTTCGCTGTGTTGCTCTGTTCCTGTGTGAAAAGCATGCTGTCGGGGAGAGAATAAAATACGTTAGTCAGTACGAAAGCATGTACTGGACGAACAACGCGATACACATTGTGCGTCCTCCTCAGGAGTGCGTGTGGTGAAACCCAGCGTTGAGCCGTGAATTGGTTAAACGATTCGGTTTGTAGTCGACATCGTTCTAACTAGTCTCGCTAGTTCGTGCGTAGTAGTAGTCTAGCCACGTCAAGCACGAGCGAGTCATTCTAGTATTCTAGGCATTCTTAGTACTACATTCGTATTGTTGTACTGCGATCGTATAATTCACTAACGCGCACTAGAAAAGACAAGAGAATTGGATACAAGTTGGTCACATGATCACAGTTGCCTCCCGCGTCAGGTAAGTTTTTTTATGTTTTACTCTAGGTCACCCAAAAGGTGCCATAAGCAATAGGAGGGCCACCAGGCGCCAACAAGCTACGGAATCGAACCGTACCCCACTACACCGACAGACGATCACAAACGATCACCACGGACAATAACTACAGTGGAAACCAAACGTCACAAGAAAAACTACTGGACAATACAAGTCAGACTTGGCACAGGACTATTTTCACAATTAGTCAGGTCAGTTTTTTATTACAACAACAGCATGACACTTGCCAGCCGACAAATGCCAACTGCAAACACAAACAATTTACGATCGAGTCCACAAGGGACCCACCGCTACTTACCACATACTAACAAAAAACACTTAATATGGAGCAGACCGTGAGGGTTTCTTGGTGGACTTTCTAGGGCCATAATCGTACCGCTTGATCGTCATCCTGCTATTTTGCAGGACGATGGTACCTTCGTCAGGGGGAGCCGGGACGGGAAGGGGCGTCACCGCAGCAGGAGGAGCAGGAGTGGCCTCTGCCTCGATAAGGTCTGCTTGAGTGGAGGCGAAACTCGCCCATTCATCATCCTCGTCTTCAGAGGAAAAAATATCCTCCAATACAGGATCGGCTAGCACCGAGTGAGAAGGTACTAGAGGCGGAGGAGCATTCTCGACCTCACTAGTCACAGTGGGAGGGACAGGTACAGTTGACAGTACCATGGGTATTATTTCGTCGACATGCACCTCGGTCTCAGCCACAGTCTCAGTCTCAGCCACAGTCTCAACCTCAGCAACAGCTTGGTCGACCGCGATGCTTTCTGGCGGAGGAGAGGCAGGGATGCCCGGATCCGTCTGGCGCTGAGGACATTTGGCTCGTAAGTGCCCTTTCTCTCCACAGGAGAAACACACACCCTTCTTGGGGCACGCACGGGCCAAATGTCCATCTTTTCTGCATATGGTGCAGACTGGTACCTGCCCTCTATGCCAGGTAGTGATCGGGAACGACCGCAAACGTAGTTTTCGCGGCACAAACTGGTCCAAAACCATTTTAACCACTCTGGTGCCTGTCTCCATAGTCGGGTATTTCTTATCCTTCTCCCGGGACACCGACTTTACTTTCCCGTACCGGGACATAAGGGATTGGAGGTCTTCATCCGGGACTTCATACGGCAGCCGGTATACGTAGACTGCCGTCGACCAGTCGTCAGCTGACTGAATATTGGCCCATACGTGGCCAATCGTCATCCCTTGAATCAAAAGATGTTCTGCCGATTCCCGGTTGAAGTGCGTTACACGCACAGTACGACCACTCAGCTGGGTGCAGGCGATCTGGGCTGAGGGCACTATGGCATGGAGGTAGTCTTGAAAGACCTCCCTTGTGATCTTGGGCGCTCCCTTGTCATTCACATACAGCGAGGGTATGTGAACTATGACGGTCGTCGGACGGCCAATCCTGGTCATCACCAGGTCATCTGTGACATCGGTACTGGCTGCTTGGGCAAACGTCCGAGGAGGCGAGGATGACGTCATCAGTAGAAAAACTCAAAGCTTCGATTCTGGCCGGAACATCCGCACCGAAATCTCAGAATTGAGCGATACAAACCACAGAGAACGCTTGAAATCACAAGTGATTTCCCGCGTCAGGTAAGTATGACTTGCCTAATGCACGGTAAAATTACCTCGCGTCCGTGACGGTCGTATTCCATGTGGGAGCGCGACGACGACCCATCCGTGCCACATACTTGTACCACCCTGTACGTTATCTGTAAAGTAAAAGGATTTGTTCGTCCAGTTAATAGGAATGTTGGGTTCTTCCCAAAGGGAAGGGGGCCATACTCGGAGGTAGTGCAATACCGAGACGACCCGTGGCTGGGACGAGGCAAGCCTCTTTTCCACAGCCTAATTCCAAAAATCAGTTTAATATATGAGCTACTCAATGAGCAGCGTATCAGATATTAAGCTGATAAGAACAGATTTTTTTTTTTGAAATCATAGTGGGGTGTGAGCCCCGTTTATTTCATTTCTCTGCTTAACCTTTACATTTCTTTTGCTCTAGATCTTGCTTCTGAAACAGTCATGTTAATGTCTATGGTATTTCGGCTCATAGCTCATTGTTCATAGCACATAGTGCTTAGTTCCTTGTTTATAGGTTGAGAGCTTTGACCTGCTCCAAGTCATGGTCGTTAATTAGTAATCGGAGTCGAATGTGTCTGACTATATACTCAACGATAGTATCTGTGGACTCATGAAGGTTGCTAAATGTGGCGTGGTTTCGTGTTATCCACGTCCAGTAAAGTACAGTTTTTATTACGTACCCCGCTTGGGCGCAGAGATTCTGGTCTTTGTTTTTAAACTCAAGGAGGAAAACTCTCTGTTCGTCGGGTTGAAACGAGCCGATTATTGATTTGATCTTCGGTTCGAAAATAACCCAAACTGCTCTAATTCGCTTGCACTCCAGAAAACAGTGTTTAATACTTTCAGTCTGTTGACAGCTTGCACATTGTTTCGTCCGTGCAATATGCCAAAGGTAAAGCTGTTCACGAATTTTGACTCCCCTCGTCAAAATTAACCAAAGGAGATCATTTTTCTTATTTTCTGTTTTTTCATGCCTGACTCTAGTCCAGAGAGTTTCCCACTTGCAGTGGTTTCTAATACCCCAGTATCTTATGGTATCGTGTTCTGTACGGACTCTACTAACTGGGGCTTCGTAAACTACTTTCGTGTTGGTAAGCGGTAGGTCCACTGCATCTCGACTGCTATTAGGCAGGATCGGAGAAATGCAGTAGGTTGTGACGCGCTGGGGGTGTGATTGTCTCTTAAATGTTTCCATGTTGGTCTCAATTGGAACAACTGGCAGCCTAGGAAGTACTTTAACATATAGTACCATTTTGAAACTGGGCCTGAATTTGCCCCTTGGATCACATTAACTGCTCTCAGCGCTCTACATTTCGTATCAAGATCTACTAATCCAACCCCACCTTTGTTTATAGTGTTAATTACGGTCGTTCGAGCAACTGGATGCATTTTACCATTCCAGAAATAAGTCATTACCATCGTGATGTATTCTCTGGTGACCCATTCTGGTAATGGCAACACCCGAGCAGCATACCAAAATCTACTGGCCCCGATAATATTAATTATAAGGGCTTTACCAACGTACGATAACTCTCGTGTTTTCCAGAGATCAAGGCTATTGCTTAATTTCTTTAATTTAGGTTCCCAGTTATCCTTCTCGACATCCCCGTGACCGAAAACTATTCCTAAAATCCGCATCTTGTCTACCCACTTTAAACCATGGGGTTTATCTGTCCTCGTTTTCCATGTTCCAAGCCACGTGGCTTCCGTTTTTGTTTTGTTCAGTCTTGCTCCTGGTGCTTTTTCATATCTAGCGACTTCATTTAGAAGTGCCGTCAGGGAACGCTCTGTTTTAACGAACACTGTTGAATCATCAGCGTACTGAACAATTTTAAATTGTTGCCCTTTGGCCCCTGGTAGCAAAAAGCCTTGTATCTCTGGGTTTCGTTTGATGTTCGCCCCTAGTACTTCGGCTACTAAGACATACAATAGG
Organism: Actinernus sp. WN-2022; assembly: GCA_030867875.1. NCBI lineage: Eukaryota > Metazoa > Cnidaria > Anthozoa > Actiniaria > Actinernidae > Actinernus > Actinernus sp. WN-2022. The sequence continues at coordinate 7,314,109 of JAOWCC010000237.1, forward strand.
GGCGAGAGTGGACAGCCTTGGCGAACCCCCCGTTCTAATCTGATTGGGTCGGTCAGGTCCCCGTTACAAATTACTTGTGCCCTTGCATTATTATAGAGCACATTCACCCATCTACGAAACGACTCTCCAAAACCGAGACGGATCAACACCTTATCTAGGAGCGATCTATCAACTCTATCAAAAGCCTTTTCTTGATCTAGATTAACTAAAATTCCCACCTCGTCTGTTCTATGAATGTAATCTAGAACGTCTCTAATTAAGTTGAGATTACTCGAGATTAGTCTGTCTGGCACTCCACATGTTTGTTCTTCTTCAACGATTATTTCTAACGTTTTCCTAAGCCTGTTTGCTAGGATTTTTGCAGCCAGTTTATAATCTGCATTCAAAAGTGAGATAGGTCGCCAATTTTTTAGCATGGCCCGCCAATCTTTTTTATGCAGCAGCCGAATCAAACCTTCTTGTTGTGAAGCCGATAGATGACCAAGCTCATAAGCTTCATTTAAAACTGCCAGGATTTTCACTTTTAGTAACTTCCAGAATTTCTTATAAAACTCTACCGGATACCGTCTTTACCGGGAGACTTCCCGTTATTTAGAGCTTTGAGGGCTACGAATGCCTCAGCTTCTGTAAATTGACCTTCGCAAAGATCTCGTGATTGCTTGTCTAGGCATCTAGTTACATTTTTTAACTGTTGAACTTGTTCATCTTCGTCTACCGGTTCTCTAGTATAAAGTTCGTTATAAAACTCGTGCACAACCGTTTTAATCTCTTCGTGTTCAAAAACCTCTATGTCCTTTTTATTTACCACCGACTCTAAATGGTTGTCTGTTCCTCTTTTCTTTTCGAGACTAAAGAAATATTTAGTCGGTTTTTCCCATTTTTCGAGGGGGCTCTAATTCTGATTTTAACTCCCTCAAGGTGTTTTACCGAAAGGCTTTTAAGTGTCGCTTCTAAATTTTGAATTTTCTTAATTGGTGGTTATCACCTGAAGTAATTTTTTTTTTTCTTTTATCAGCTCACGTGCAGTTTGGTTTTTCAGTTTCACTTCGTCTCTCCTCTTATGAGCACTATAAATCCTGGTTTCTTTACGGATCGTGTTCTTAAGGGAATCCCACCAGTCACCCTGAGTGTGAAATTGATCACTTGTCTCGGTCTCTTTCAAAATAATTTGTTCCATGTTTTTGACATATTCATCATCATTTAGGACTGACGTGTTCATTTTCCAGATACTAGAGATATGTATTCGTGGTCTGAGTACACACAAGGAACAATTTCACACTTTTGGATGTTCTTAAATCGCCTACTAATCAGGAACTAATCTAGTCTAGAACCCGCACTGAGATATTTTTTCCACCAAGTATATCCCTTATCGTTGCGATGCTTATCTCTCCAGATGTCTACTAGCTGGAAAGTAGATTTCAGAGAAATCAATTCATATTTGCCTGCTAGACAGGCCTCTGTTGCGTGACCAAATTGGTCACGTTCGTGTTCTATGCAATTGAAATCACCGCCTATTATAACCATTGTCCCTGGAAAAAAGTACTGGTGCAGGTTGCTAATAAATGATTTCCGTTCTACTATGCCCGTAGGGGCATAAATATTAACTAGGTTAACTAGTTGTTGACCTGAACGCACGAGCAAACTCATTACTCGCCCTTCACTATCTTGTTTAAACTGGACTACATTGTATAGCGAGTTAGCTCATCAAAATTCCCACCCCGGCACTTTTTTCAGTGCCGAACGACCAATATCCTTTTCCTCCCCATTCTTTATCTATTTTCTTAGCCTTATTCAAACAGTTGGCAAACGTTTCCTGTATGAATATAAAGTCATCCCGTCTGGATTTCAAATCCGCTAAAATCAAATTCCGTTTTTGATCATTTCCTAGTCCCCGTACATTTATTGATGAGAGCTGTAAGAATGTGCTAATGTATTCAGGTCACTCACGTGGTTAATCATTTCTTCTTTTTGCTGTGGCTTCTCACCGTGGTCCATTTACCAGCATTTTTCCCTTTGCCTTTACGTTGTAGTTGGGTCGGCTTCTTTTTTTCCTGATCTGGGGTATCCTCATCTTCGTCAGAGTTGCAGGGTGTTGATGTGGACGATTCCTGTCTCTCTCGCTTCGATGTCACTGATGCGGTTTCCATTTCCTCTGTGTCGGTAAAAAGCTGTTTCGTGTTTTTCTCCAAAGATTGCTGAAGATCGACGACAAGTTGGCTTTCAAGGCTCGGGCTCATTTTGGCTGAGTTGACCAATACTGGACTTGTCGACACTCTCCCAGGGGCTACAACTGAGGTACTGATTTTCGCAGGTGCTCGTCCTGATCCTTTTGCAAGTAGTACTCTGGTTGGGGTTAATGTATGGTTTGCCCAGAAGTTTTTCAACAGTGTTACCGCTTGTTGTCGTTCTCGCTTCGTGATCGAATCCCAATCAGTTTTCTCTGGTTCGGAACCTTGTGTGTCCTTGGCCGGGTTTGTTTTTGACGCCAGGAGGTTCTGTTCTTTCTGTTCTGGAGCTGATGTTGTTGCTTGTTCTGGTTGAGCTGTTGTTGTTTGTTCGGGCTGAGTTTCTGCTTCTCCAGTGTTTGCTCCCTCACCATTGCTCCAAGTCTCGTTGTCGTCCGCATCTAGTTGTGGTGCTGGGTGGGTCAACCAATTGTAGGGACATTCATCTGCTAAATGAGACGTGTGCTTGCATATTACACATCTCGTCCGGTGGGGACAGTGCTGTGCTACGTGACAGATCTCTTCACAGTTGTAACAAGTGACCACGTGGCAGGATCTCACCAGATGGCCCAGCCCGTTGCATCTCTTACAGGTAGGACTTTGACCTGGGTATCTAATACCCACCAGCATATTCCCGAAGCGTATATAACTCGGTATTGCACGGTCTAATCTTATTCGGATGTGTCGCAGGCCATTTTCGATATTGGTATCCCGGAACTTTCCTCGTCGTACGGAGAGCACTTCCCAATACTCCATCAATCTACTCTTGAGTGCATCATCGGGGAGCTCTTATGGGGCATCGTAGATTGTCACAAAGGTTACTGGGTGGTCCACATCTTGCGTCATCACATTGTGGCCGCCGACTTGAAGTACACCAATCTCCAGCAGATCGTCTCGCTGGGTGTTTTCCTTCAAAGTAATCATTACTTGTCGTTCACTAACTTTCTTTTGGATGCACATAATATCACTCTCAGCTAGGCCTCTATCTATCAGCGCTGATGAATAGTCCTCCCTGCTCGTCTCTGCTTGAGGTAGCGTCAAGTACAGTGTCTTTGGTCGCTCGGGCATTCTATTCCTCTTCTCTGTCATCGCTCGCAGGGCTTCAACGGTCCCTCTCGTTATTTCTTCTACCAGGCTTCCTGTGGTTTTCCGGACCGGGCTTCCTGTGCCTCTACCGACCGCGGGGGACTGGGACCCACTAGGCTCGTTTAGTAAATTCCTGATTTCGGTCTTCCTAGCTCCTGTAATCTCAGTTTCCCTACTGCGCATGCGCACTTTCGTTTCCATCAACGTGGGGCTCGCCATACTATCCTCACCCCTGACAATCTTTGGCCTCGCTCCGGGACCACTCATAGAAAAATCTATCAAAAACCTACGGAAAACAGCGCCTTTGAGAGATCGGCAGGCGTTGCCGTGAGTTTGCCGAGAGCGTCCCACACGTGAGAGCGCCTCAAGATTTACTAAGTAACACAAGAGGGAAAACAGATAGGTTAACTAAAAACCAAACTAATCTTAGCCAAAAGGCCGAGAAGCGATGCCCTTCCTTCTCCAGAATGGGGGACGCCGTCGCCAAAAGGCGCACTGGCCATGTGGGAGCTAGAGCACAAAACAACGACAAATCTGCGTGTGCACTATATAGTCCAGTCAATCTGTGGTTTGAGTTCAAACTAATTGCAACAGAATTTATTTCACTGCTAAAAGAAGTTTTAAGGTGACCTTAGTAACATACTAAAAATCCCAAAAAATCCCTTCGGTGGAACATTCCGAAATTTAGCGATAAACATTTCAAACTTTTACCACAGGGTACCCGCGTCGAGTAGAATCAAATAAATGGTAAAAAGTAACGAAAATGCGTTCTTTTTCACAGTTTTCATGTTCAACACCTAAAAAATAATAGAATTCATGTTAAAGATATTTGGAACAACGTTTTACAGCCGAAAAATAGAGCAAATTGCCTTTTTTGTATACCACAGGGTACCCGCGTCGAGAGTTTTTCACTTTTTTACAGAATCAAAATTAAACACTTTCTCTCTGTGATTTTGTTTCGTTTTTCAATTTTTAAGCCCTATCAAGGAGTAAAATAGATAAATAGACGTATAAATAAATAAATAAATAAACAACATTGCTTTCAGTTTTGGGGTGACTCTTGATTTATTATCTAAAGCTCTGCAGCAAGAGGATCGCAGAGGCGAACCTGATAAATGCTAAACAAATGTTTCCTTTGAGAACAATGGAAATCAGTTCCAGATTCTAGAACGACCGGTTGGATTGTCTAATCCCATTGCCTTTTTTTTTTACTGTTGAAATTTCATTAGAAATTCAATAACATGGCTTCAATAACGTGGTGTTCTGCCACTATTATGCGTAAGACACGTGAATTTCACATTTATTAACGCAAATTATATACAGATTATGTAAATAGCTAGTGTGTTCTCGGTATTCAAGGTGTATCTTGTTATTGTGTAACATTAACTCTCCGTTCAGTCTAGAAGTGTATTCCAGTTAGTCATCTTCTACGATGAAGTCGGGTACTGGCGAATTCAGGCAGCTCTGGCCTTTGCATACCCCGCACGCAGGAGAACATTCCAGACCATGCTTCTTACAGCTGCATCTCTGCGTACTGCAGTTGGATCTGCAGCTACGTACACCTGATCATTTCCAGGAGGGACTCATGTGCTGCTGGCAGATCAGTTCTAACCGGAAATAGCTTTCCATCAGTTAGTTTCCAGCTCCAGTCGATTGGTTGTAGCTCTTGGTTACCTTTCCACTCTTGAGCTTGATAGTACACTCTCAGGCTGTGGTATGCGGCTGCTGCTGAAGTAGGGGGTAGGTTTTCTGGCTGTAAAAACGATGATCCCGTGGCAACCTTGTGGCAGAAACGTGTGTACCTCAAAGAGTCCAATCTGTCATCTGACCCTCCTCCAAAAAGACACACGAGTGCCTTTCCTCCTGCCTTGATGATGTCCTTCCGTGTAGAATTAGGATTCAGAAATACGCCAGCTTGTCGAAAGAAGATGTTATTATCTTGCCGATTCCGTGCACTCGCGATGTTGTGTCACAGCCGAGTATTGCATGGACAAACAAGATATTTGTGCATAGCTTACTACCCAGGGCGCTCTTTGCTTTCTTGATGTTCCACACTCTCCTCGTTTGTGTCCTTTTTCTTGGCTCTGGGGTGAAGAACACGTCGTGGGCATCAAGGTTTACATGGTAGAAAAGAAGAATCAGGAGATCTGTGTCATCACCAACCAGTGCAGTAATGCTAGTTGTGGCTGACTCTATTACCGTCTGCACGATGAGAATATCTGCATCTCCTGCAGAATGGAGAACTGTACAGCCAGCATCCTGGAGGTTGTTGGCGAGAAGGTTGATAAGGCTTTGCTTGTTCACTGTGTTGGCTAGAAATTCTTGCTTCGTAGAATTTAAAATGCCGGTTTCAAAGTTCACTGTTGGTGCGTGTACCCCCGTTCGTCTTTGGTGCGTGCAATATTTCGTCAATGGTCCATCTTCATACCCATCGAAGACGATTGTAGCCTTGTCGTATCTTCGGGATACGTACTCTACATAAAGGCGCAAAATGGTTTCATACGTAGTAGCGCCACGCGGCCAAGGTATCCGGTGGAGGAGAGCGCCTCCATCCAGAACGTAATGGATCCTCCCTGTCGATAGTGCAGTGTGATGCTCCTTTGTCTTCGTCCAGAGTGCGTTAGCTAACGCGGGTTTGTTCACCTGCTTTGGTAGAAGGGATGACTGGGTAGCTGCACATTTCATATTTGAACTGCTCCTGGGGACTATCGTATCTTCCTGACGTAGCAACAATACTGAGTCTCTGGAATAACAGTTGCGGGTCCACTTGAACACTTCCCGCAGAAAACGTCACAGTTGACTTTGATGCGAGTGTTACGGTCTGATATTTCGGTCGGAATGACAACTCGAGAACGTTCTTTCCAGCCATAGATGTAAGAATTGCGGAACCTAATTCCTTGGCCTTGTCTGCATTGACGTTGTCATCCGCAACAACTCCAGACTCAATGCTGCGCAGAGAGGGGTCAGCACTAAACGGATTTCGCGCACTGTAAGATACGTCGTTAGTGTTTGCAAGTCATTCGGTAGTCACGTTGTCTTGCGGTGGTCGAATCTTTGTGCTGCTCACTGGTGAGATAGTTAACCCCTGTCAAGCTCTGCATCGCATTGTTGACCTCTGCGCATGCAGGCATAGACAGCATCCAAACTAGCCGCTGTGTCCCTTCCATCCCTCTTCCTCGCGTCAGCCCACCACTTGTCTTGAGACTACGCATCAGGACCTGTTCGATAGTAAGGTCTGTTGAGAGGCCAGCCCAGTAGCGCTCGGTTCTTCGGACAACATGGAGTCCATCTTGAAAACTTTGATACACGTCTGGATGCTTGTCTTTCAGATCTCCCATAATCTGAAGATAAATGTGTGCTGATTTTGTGTACAAGTTGTGTCCTGCGATGGCAAAGAACGGCAGCATGTCGTACACTGCTTGAAGACGTAGATCCCAATTACCCGTTCTCTCAGCCTTGATGAATCGACGAAGTATATCAATCATCTCCATGTATTGTATTTTATCCTAACCCATTCACCATTTCTACGCACAACTAAGATTATCAATGCGCCTGATGTCCTTATGGAACAGAAACTACTACTATGATTTGCAGCTATTGAAAGCTCTTATCATGAAAATATATTCTAGAAACTGGAAGCAAAAACGGATAATACAGACTGCCAAGTTGTACAATTCTTGATATATTCAAAGCTATTAGTCATTTATTATTGTTGTTTAGCGGTACTGGCATTATCAGACTTTCAAAACTCGAAAACGTTAAAAAAATTCGCAATGAAAAAAAATTGGATTTAGTAAAAAATTCTCGACGCGGGTACCCTGTGGTATACAAAAAAGGAAATTTGCCTTATTTTTCGGCAGTAAAACGTTGTTCCAAATATTTTTTAACATGAATTCTATTTAGTTATAGGTATTGAACATGAAAACTGTGAGAAAGGACGCATTTTCGTTAATTTTTATCGTTTATTTGATTTTACTCGACGCGGGTACCCTGTGGTAAAAGTTTGAAATGTTTATCGCTAAATTTCGGAATGTTCCACCGAAGGGATTTTTTGGGATTTTTAGTATGTTACCAATCTTAAACCTTCATTTAGCAGTGAAATAAATTCTGTTGCAATTAGTTTGAACTGGACCCTAAAATTTTCGTAGATTGACTGGACTAATACTATCGCACGGTACGGCAATCGAGCAAGGCCGTGCGGCAAGCACTAGTGATGCACTGTCAGTCAGTGCTGCCTGACAACCACGTTTTTGACATGTTTTCCAACTTGTCCAACTCTCCCCCGAATGGCCCGAAATGTCTCGAAGCCAACGCAACCATTCTACGAAGCTCCCCTATAAAATAGATTCTAGTGACCTCCAACTTCTGTCTACGGCCATACCATCGGGAAAACACCGGTTCTCGTCCGATCACCGAAGTTAAGCCCGATCGGGCGAGGTTAGTACTTGGATGGGTGACCTCCTGGGAATACCTCGTGCTGTAGGCATTTCATTTTTGCTCTGCTTGCTGCTGCTTGCTGCTGCTTGCTGCTGCTTGCTGCTGCTTGCTGCTTGCTTTCGGCGTCTTCGCTTCTATCCCCCCCCTCCCCGCTATTTGGGGGGCGCTACTACTTTTTTTTTTTTATCTAGAAAAAGAAAACCAATAAACAGCGTTTCAGAACGAGGCCCGATCGAACAAGCGATAACGATTCACTCATTACAACACTCACGTCATGATAGCGCAGTAGTTTCCTCTGCATGCACGACGCTCTGACACTAATCGGCTTGTGTGGAGCAGAGTGTTCGCTGTGTTGCTCTGTTCCTGTGTGAAAAGCATGCTGTCGGGGAGAGAATAAAATATGTTAGTCAGTACGAAAGCATGTACTGGACGAACAACGCGATACACATTGTGCGTCCTCCTCAGGAGTGCGTGTGGTGAAAACCAGCGTTGAGCCGTGAATTGGTTAAACGATTCGGTTTGTAGTCGACATCGTTCTAACTACTCTCGCTAGTTCGTGCGTAGTAGTAGTCTAGCCACGTCAAGCACGAGCGAGTCATTCTAGTATTCTAGGCATTCTTAGTACTACATTCGTATTGTTGTACTGCGATCGTATAATTCAGTAACGCGCACTAGAAAAGACAAGAGAATTGGATACAAGTTGGTCACATGATCACAGTTGCCTCCCGCGTCAGGTAAGTTTTTTTATGTTTTACTCTAGGTCACCCAAAAGGTGCCATAAGCAATAGGAGGGCCACCAGGCGCCAACAAGCTACGGAATCGAACCGTACCCCACTACACCGACAGACGATCACAAACGATCACCACGGACAATAACTACAGTGGAAACCAAACGTCACAAGAAAAACTACTGGACAATACAAGTCAGACTTGGCACAGGACTATTTTCACAATTAGTCAGGTCAGTTTTTTATTACAACAACAGCATGACACTTGCCAGCCGACAAATGCCAACTGCAAACACAAACAATTTACGATCGAGTCCACAAGGGACCCACCGCTACTTACCACATACTAACAAAAAACACTTAATATGGAGCAGACCGTGAGGGTTTCTTGGTGGACTTTCTAGGGCCATAATCGTACCGCTTGATCGTCATCCTGCTATTTTGCAGGACGATGGTACCTTCGTCAGGGGGAGCCGGGACGGGAAGGGGCGTCACCGCAGCAGGAGGAGCAGGAGTGGCCTCTGCCTCGATAAGGTCTGCTTGAGTGGAGGCGAAACTCGCCCATTCATCATCCTCGTCTTCAGAGGAAAAAATATCCTCCAATACAGGATCGGCTAGCACCGAGTGAGAAGGTACTAGAGGCGGAGGAGCATTCTCGACCTCACTAGTCACAGTGGGAGGGACAGGTACAGTTGACAGTACCATGGGTATTATTTCGTCGACATGCACCTCGGTCTCAGCCACAGTCTCAGTCTCAGCCACAGTCTCAACCTCAGCAACAGCTTGGTCGACCGCGATGCTTTCTGGCGGAGGAGAGGCAGGGATGCCCGGATCCGTCTGGCGCTGAGGACATTTGGCTCGTAAGTGCCCTTTCTCTCCACAGGAGAAACACACACCCTTCTTGGGGCACGCACGGGCCAAATGTCCATCTTTTCTGCATATGGTGCAGACTGGTACCTGCCCTCTATGCCAGGTAGTGATCGGGAACGACCGCAAACGTAGTTTTCGCGGCACAAACTGGTCCAAAACCATTTTAACCACTCTGGTGCCTGTCTCCATAGTCGGGTATTTCTTATCCTTCTCCCGGGACACCGACTTTACTTTCCCGTACCGGGACATAAGGGATTGGAGGTCTTCATCCGGGACTTCATACGGCAGCCGGTATACGTAGACTGCCGTCGACCAGTCGTCAGCTGACTGAATATTGGCCCATACGTGGCCAATCGTCATCCCTTGAATCAAAAGATGTTCTGCCGATTCCCGGTTGAAGTGCGTTACACGCACAGTACGACCACTCAGCTGGGTGCAGGCGATCTGGGCTGAGGGCACTATGGCATGGAGGTAGTCTTGAAAGACCTCCCTTGTGATCTTGGGCGCTCCCTTGTCATTCACATACAGCGAGGGTATGTGAACTATGACGGTCGTCGGACGGCCAATCCTGGTCATCACCAGGTCATCTGTGACATCGGTACTGGCTGCTTGGGCAAACGTCCGAGGAGGCGAGGATGACGTCATCAGTAGAAAAACTCAAAGCTTCGATTCTGGCCGGAACATCCGCACCGAAATCTCAGAATTGAGCGATACAAACCACAGAGAACGCTTGAAATCACAAGTGATTTCCCGCGTCAGGTAAGTATGACTTGCCTAATGCACGGTAAAATTACCTCGCGTCCGTGACGGTCGTATTCCATGTGGGAGCGCGACGACGACCCATCCGTGCCACATACTTGTACCACCCTGTACGTTATCTGTAAAGTAAAAGGATTTGTTCGTCCAGTTAATAGGAATGTTGGGTTCTTCCCAAAGGGAAGGGGGCCATACTCGGAGGTAGTGCAATACCGAGACGACCCGTGGCTGGGACGAGGCAAGCCTCTTTTCCACAGCCTAATTCCAAAAATCAGTTTAATATATGAGCTACTCAATGAGCAGCGTATCAGATATTAAGCTGATAAGAACAGATTTTTTTTTTTGAAATCATAGTGGGGTGTGAGCCCCGTTTATTTCATTTCTCTGCTTAACCTTTACATTTCTTTTGCTCTAGATCTTGCTTCTGAAACAGTCATGTTAATGTCTATGGTATTTCGGCTCATAGCTCATTGTTCATAGCACATAGTGCTTAGTTCCTTGTTTATAGGTTGAGAGCTTTGACCTGCTCCAAGTCATGGTCGTTAATTAGTAATCGGAGTCGAATGTGTCTGACTATATACTCAACGATAGTATCTGTGGACTCATGAAGGTTGCTAAATGTGGCGTGGTTTCGTGTTATCCACGTCCAGTAAAGTACAGTTTTTATTACGTACCCCGCTTGGGCGCAGAGATTCTGGTCTTTGTTTTTAAACTCAAGGAGGAAAACTCTCTGTTCGTCGGGTTGAAACGAGCCGATTATTGATTTGATCTTCGGTTCGAAAATAACCCAAACTGCTCTAATTCGCTTGCACTCCAGAAAACAGTGTTTAATACTTTCAGTCTGTTGACAGCTTGCACATTGTTTCGTCCGTGCAATATGCCAAAGGTAAAGCTGTTCACGAATTTTGACTCCCCTCGTCAAAATTAACCAAAGGAGATCATTTTTCTTATTTTCTGTTTTTTCATGCCTGACTCTAGTCCAGAGAGTTTCCCACTTGCAGTGGTTTCTAATACCCCAGTATCTTATGGTATCGTGTTCTGTACGGACTCTACTAACTGGGGCTTCGTAAACTACTTTCGTGTTGGTAAGCGGTAGGTCCACTGCATCTCGACTGCTATTAGGCAGGATCGGAGAAATGCAGTAGGTTGTGACGCGCTGGGGGTGTGATTGTCTCTTAAATGTTTCCATGTTGGTCTCAATTGGAACAACTGGCAGCCTAGGAAGTACTTTAACATATAGTACCATTTTGAAACTGGGCCTGAATTTGCCCCTTGGATCACATTAACTGCTCTCAGCGCTCTACATTTCGTATCAAGATCTACTAATCCAACCCCACCTTTGTTTATAGTGTTAATTACGGTCGTTCGAGCAACTGGATGCATTTTACCATTCCAGAAATAAGTCATTACCATCGTGATGTATTCTCTGGTGACCCATTCTGGTAATGGCAACACCCGAGCAGCATACCAAAATCTACTGGCCCCGATAATATTAATTATAAGGGCTTTACCAACGTACGATAACTCTCGTGTTTTCCAGAGATCAAGGCTATTGCTTAATTTCTTTAATTTAGGTTCCCAGTTATCGTTCTCGACATCCCCGTGACCGAAAACTATTCCTAAAATCCGCATCTTGTCTACCCACTTTAAACCATGGGGTTTATCTGTCCTCGTTTTCCATGTTCCAAGCCACGTGGCTTCCGTTTTTGTTTTGTTCAGTCTTGCTCCTGGTGCTTTTTCATATCTAGCGACTTCATTTAGAAGTGCCGTCAGGGAACGCTCTGTTTTAACGAACACTGTTGAATCATCAGCGTACTGAACAATTTTAAATTGTTGCCCTTTGGCCCCTGGTAGCAAAAAGCCTTGTATCTCTGGGTTTCGTTTGATGTTCGCCCCTAGTACTTCGGCTACTAAGACATACAATAGGGGCGAGAGTGGACAGCCTTGGCGAACCCCCCGTTCTAATCTGATTGGGTCGGTCAGGTCCCCGTTACAAATTACTTGTGCCCTTGCATTATTATAGAGCACATTCACCCATCTACGAAACGACTCTCCAAAACCGAGACGGATCAACACCTTATCTAGGAGCGATCTATCAACTCTATCAAAAGCCTTTTCTTGATCTAGATTAACTAAAATTCCCACCTCGTCTGTTCTATGAATGTAATCTAGAACGTCTCTAATTAAGTTGAGATTACTCGAGATTAGTCTGTCTGGCACTCCAAATGTTTGTTCTTCTTCAACGATTATTTCTAACGTTTTCCTAAGCCTGTTTGCTAGGATTTTTGCAGCCAGTTTATAATCTGCATTCAAAAGTGAGATAGGTCGCCAATTTTTTAGCATGGCCCGCCAATCTTTTTTATGCAGCAGCCGAATCAAACCTTCTTGTTGTGAAGCCGATAGATGACCAAGCTCATAAGCTTCATTTAAAACTGCCAGGATTTTCACTTTTAGTAACTTCCAGAATTTCTTATAAAACTCTACCGGATACCGTCTTTACCGGGAGACTTCCCGTTATTTAGAGCTTTGAGGGCTACGAATGCCTCAGCTTCTGTAAATTGACCTTCGCAAAGATCTCGTGATTGCTTGTCTAGGCATCTAGTTACATTTTTTAACTGTTGAACTTGTTCATCTTCGTCTACCGGTTCTCTAGTATAAAGTTCGTTATAAAACTCGTGCACAACCGTTTTAATCTCTTCGTGTTCAAAAACCTCTATGTCCTTTTTATTTACCACCGACTCTAAATGGTTGTCTGTTCCTCTTTTCTTTTCGAGACTAAAGAAATATTTAGTCGGTTTTTCCCATTTTTCGAGGGGGCTCTAATTCTGATTTTAACTCCCTCAAGGTGTTTTACCGAAAGGCTTTTAAGTGTCGCTTCTAAATTTTGAATTTTCTTAATTGGTGGTTATCACCTGAAGTAAATTTTTTTTTTCTTTTATCAGCTCACGTGCAGTTTGGTTTTTCAGTTTCACTTCGTCTCTCCTCTTATGAGCACTATAAATCCTGGTTTCTTTACGGATCGTGTTCTTAAGGGAATCCCACCAGTCACCCTGAGTGTGAAATTGATCACTTGTCTCGGTCTCTTTCAAAATAATTTGTTCCATGTTTTTGACATATTCATCATCATTTAGGACTGACGTGTTCATTTTCCAGATACTAGAGATATGTATTCGTGGTCTGAGTACACACAAGGAACAATTTCACACTTTTGGATGTTCTTAAATCGCCTACTAATCAGGAACTAATCTAGTCTAGAACCCGCACTGAGATCTTTTTTCCACCAAGTATATCCCTTATCGTTGCGATGCTTATCTCTCCAGATGTCTACTAGCTGGAAAGTAGATTTCAGAGAAATCAATTCATATTTGCCTGCTAGACAGGCCTCTGTTGCGTGACCAAATTGGTCACGTTCGTGTTCTATGCAATTGAAATCACCGCCTATTATAACCATTGTCCCTGGAAAAAAGTACTGGTGCAGGTTGCTAATAAATGATTTCCGTTCTACTATGCCCGTAGGGGCATAAATATTAACTAGGTTAACTAGTTGTTGACCTGAACGCACGAGCAAACTCATTACTCGCCCTTCACTATCTTGTTTAAACTGGACTACATTGTATAGCGAGTTAGCTCATCAAAATTCCCACCCCGGCACTTTTTTCAGTGCCGAACGACCAATATCCTTTTCCTCCCCATTCTTTATCTATTTTCTTAGCCTTATTCAAACAGTTGGCAAACGTTTCCTGTATGAATATAAAGTCATCCCGTCTGGATTTCAAATCCGCTAAAATCAAATTCCGTTTTTGATCATTTCCTAGTCCCCGTACATTTATTGATGAGAGCTGTAAGAATGTGCTAATGTATTCAGGTCACTCACGTGGTTAATCATTTCTTCTTTTTGCTGTGGCTTCTCACCGTGGTCCATTTACCAGCATTTTTCCCTTTGCCTTTACGTTGTAGTTGGGTCGGCTTCTTTTTTTCCTGATCTGGGGTATCCTCATCTTCGTCAGAGTTGCAGGGTGTTGATGTGGACGATTCCTGTCTCTCTCGCTTCGATGTCACTGATGCGGTTTCCATTTCCTCTGTGTCGGTAAAAAGCTGTTTCGTGTTTTTCTCCAAAGATTGCTGAAGATCGACGACAAGTTGGCTTTCAAGGCTCGGGCTCATTTTGGCTGAGTTGACCAATACTGGACTTGTCGACACTCTCCCAGGGGCTACAACTGAGGTACTGATTTTCGCAGGTGCTCGTCCTGATCCTTTTGCAAGTAGTACTCTGGTTGGGGTTAATGTATGGTTTGCCCAGAAGTTTTTCAACAGTGTTACCGCTTGTTGTCGTTCTCGCTTCGTGATCGAATCCCAATCAGTTTTCTCTGGTTCGGAACCTTGTGTGTCCTTGGCCGGGTTTGTTTTTGACGCCAGGAGGTTCTGTTCTTTCTGTTCTGGAGCTGATGTTGTTGCTTGTTCTGGTTGAGCTGTTGTTGTTTGTTCGGGCTGAGTTTCTGCTTCTCCAGTGTTTGCTCCCTCACCATTGCTCCAAGTCTCGTTGTCGTCCGCATCTAGTTGTGGTGCTGGGTGGGTCAACCAATTGTAGGGACATTCATCTGCTAAATGAGACGTGTGCTTGCATATTACACATCTCGTCCGGTGGGGACAGTGCTGTGCTACGTGACAGATCTCTTCACAGTTGTAACAAGTGACCACGTGGCAGGATCTCACCAGATGGCCCAGCCCGTTGCATCTCTTACAGGTAGGACTTTGACCTGGGTATCTAATACCCACCAGCATATTCCCGAAGCGTATATAACTCGGTATTGCACGGTCTAATCTTATTCGGATGTGTCGCAGGCCATTTTCGATATTGGTATCCCGGAACTTTCCTCGTCGTACGGAGAGCACTTCCCAATACTCCATCAATCTACTCTTGAGTGCATCATCGGGGAGCTCTTATGGGGCATCGTAGATTGTCACAAAGGTTACTGGGTGGTCCACATCTTGCGTCATCACATTGTGGCCGCCGACTTGAAGTACACCAATCTCCAGCAGATCGTCTCGCTGGGTGTTTTCCTTCAAAGTAATCATTACTTGTCGTTCACTAACTTTCTTTTGGATGCACATAATATCACTCTCAGCTAGGCCTCTATCTATCAGCGCTGATGAATAGTCCTCCCTGCTCGTCTCTGCTTGAGGTAGCGTCAAGTACAGTGTCTTTGGTCGCTCGGGCATTCTATTCCTCTTCTCTGTCATCGCTCGCAGGGCTTCAACGGTCCCTCTCGTTATTTCTTCTACCAGGCTTCCTGTGGTTTTCCGGACCGGGCTTCCTGTGCCTCTACCGACCGCGGGGGACTGGGACCCACTAGGCTCGTTTAGTAAATTCCTGATTTCGGTCTTCCTAGCTCCTGTAATCTCAGTTTCCCTACTGCGCATGCGCACTTTCGTTTCCATCAACGTGGGGCTCGCCATACTATCCTCACCCCTGACAATCTTTGGCCTCGCTCCGGGACCACTCATAGAAAAATCTATCAAAAACCTACGGAAAACAGCGCCTTTGAGAGATCGGCAGGCGTTGCCGTGAGTTTGCCGAGAGCGTCCCACACGTGAGAGCGCCTCAAGATTTACTAAGTAACACAAGAGGGAAAACAGATAGGTTAACTAAAAACCAAACTAATCTTAGCCAAAAGGCCGAGAAGCGATGCCCTTCCTTCTCCAGAATGGGGGACGCCGTCGCCAAAAGGCGCACTGGCCATGTGGGAGCTAGAGCACAAAACAACGACAAATCTGCGTGTGCACTATATAGTCCAGTCAATCTGTGGTTTGAGTTCAAACTAATTGCAACAGAATTTATTTCACTGCTAAAAGAAGTTTTAAGGTGACCTTAGTAACATACTAAAAATCCCAAAAAAATCCCTTCGGTGGAACATTCCGAAATTTAGCGATAAACATTTCAAACTTTTACCACAGGGTACCCGCGTCGAGTAGAATCAAATAAATGGTAAAAAGTAACGAAAATGCGTTCTTTTTCACAGTTTTCATGTTCAACACCTAAAAAATAATAGAATTCATGTTAAAGATATTTGGAACAACGTTTTACAGCCGAAAAATAGAGCAAATTGCCTTTTTTGTATACCACAGGGTACCCGCGTCGAGAGTTTTTCACTTTTTTACAGAATCAAAATTAAACACTTTCTCTCTGTGATTTTGTTTCGTTTTTCAATTTTTAAGCCCTATCAAGGAGTAAAATAGATAAATAGACGTATAAATAAATAAATAAATAAACAACATTGCTTTCAGTTTTGGGGTGACTCTTGATTTATTATCTAAAGCTCTGCAGCAAGAGGATCGCAGAGGCGAACCTGATAAATGCTAAACAAATGTTTCCTTTGAGAACAATGGAAATCAGTTCCAGATTCTAGAACGACCGGTTGGATTGTCTAATCCCATTGCCTTTTTTTTTTACTGTTGAAATTTCATTAGAAATTCAATAACATGGCTTCAATAACGTGGTGTTCTGCCACTATTATGCGTAAGACACGTGAATTTCACATTTATTAACGCAAATTATATACAGATTATGTAAATAGCTAGTGTGTTCTCGGTATTCAAGGTGTATCTTGTTATTGTGTAACATTAACTCTCCGTTCAGTCTAGAAGTGTATTCCAGTTAGTCATCTTCTACGATGAAGTCGGGTACTGGCGAATTCAGGCAGCTCTGGCCTTTGCATACCCCGCACGCAGGAGAACATTCCAGACCATGCTTCTTACAGCTGCATCTCTGCGTACTGCAGTTGGATCTGCAGCTACGTACACCTGATCATTTCCAGGAGGGACTCATGTGCTGCTGGCAGATCAGTTCTAACCGGAAATAGCTTTCCATCAGTTAGTTTCCAGCTCCAGTCGATTGGTTGTAGCTCTTGGTTACCTTTCCACTCTTGAGCTTGATAGTACACTCTCAGGCTGTGGTATGCGGCTGCTGCTGAAGTAGGGGGTAGGTTTTCTGGCTGTAAAAACGATGATCCCGTGGCAACCTTGTGGCAGAAACGTGTGTACCTCAAAGAGTCCAATCTGTCATCTGACCCTCCTCCAAAAAGACACACGAGTGCCTTTCCTCCTGCCTTGATGATGTCCTTCCGTGTAGAATTAGGATTCAGAAATACGCCAGCTTGTCGAAAGAAGATGTTATTATCTTGCCGATTCCGTGCACTCGCGATGTTGTGTCACAGCCGAGTATTGCATGGACAAACAAGATATTTGTGCATAGCTTACTACCCAGGGCGCTCTTTGCTTTCTTGATGTTCCACACTCTCCTCGTTTGTGTCCTTTTTCTTGGCTCTGGGGTGAAGAACACGTCGTGGGCATCAAGGTTTACATGGTAGAAAAGAAGAATCAGGAGATCTGTGTCATCACCAACCAGTGCAGTAATGCTAGTTGTGGCTGACTCTATTACCGTCTGCACGATGAGAATATCTGCATCTCCTGCAGAATGGAGAACTGTACAGCCAGCATCCTGGAGGTTGTTGGCGAGAAGGTTGATAAGGCTTTGCTTGTTCACTGTGTTGGCTAGAAATTCTTGCTTCGTAGAATTTAAAATGCCGGTTTCAAAGTTCACTGTTGGTGCGTGTACCCCCGTTCGTCTTTGGTGCGTGCAATATTTCGTCAATGGTCCATCTTCATACCCATCGAAGACGATTGTAGCCTTGTCGTATCTTCGGGATACGTACTCTACATAAAGGCGCAAAATGGTTTCATACGTAGTAGCGCCACGCGGCCAAGGTATCCGGTGGAGGAGAGCGCCTCCATCCAGAACGTAATGGATCCTCCCTGTCGATAGTGCAGTGTGATGCTCCTTTGTCTTCGTCCAGAGTGCGTTAGCTAACGCGGGTTTGTTCACCTGCTTTGGTAGAAGGGATGACTGGGTAGCTGCACATTTCATATTTGAACTGCTCCTGGGGACTATCGTATCTTCCTGACGTAGCAACAATACTGAGTCTCTGGAATAACAGTTGCGGGTCCACTTGAACACTTCCCGCAGAAAACGTCACAGTTGACTTTGATGCGAGTGTTACGGTCTGATATTTCGGTCGGAATGACAACTCGAGAACGTTCTTTCCAGCCATAGATGTAAGAATTGCGGAACCTAATTCCTTGGCCTTGTCTGCATTGACGTTGTCATCCGCAACAACTCCAGACTCAATGCTGCGCAGAGAGGGGTCAGCACTAAACGGATTTCGCGCACTGTAAGATACGTCGTTAGTGTTTGCAAGTCATTCGGTAGTCACGTTGTCTTGCGGTGGTCGAATCTTTGTGCTGCTCACTGGTGAGATAGTTAACCCCTGTCAAGCTCTGCATCGCATTGTTGACCTCTGCGCATGCAGGCATAGACAGCATCCAAACTAGCCGCTGTGTCCCTTCCATCCCTCTTCCTCGCGTCAGCCCACCACTTGTCTTGAGACTACGCATCAGGACCTGTTCGATAGTAAGGTCTGTTGAGAGGCCAGCCCAGTAGCGCTCGGTTCTTCGGACAACATGGAGTCCATCTTGAAAACTTTGATACACGTCTGGATGCTTGTCTTTCAGATCTCCCATAATCTGAAGATAAATGTGTGCTGATTTTGTGTACAAGTTGTGTCCTGCGATGGCAAAGAACGGCAGCATGTCGTACACTGCTTGAAGACGTAGATCCCAATTACCCGTTCTCTCAGCCTTGATGAATCGACGAAGTATATCAATCATCTCCATGTATTGTATTTTATCCTAACCCATTCACCATTTCTACGCACAACTAAGATTATCAATGCGCCTGATGTCCTTATGGAACAGAAACTACTACTATGATTTGCAGCTATTGAAAGCTCTTATCATGAAAATATATTCTAGAAACTGGAAGCAAAAACGGATAATACAGACTGCCAAGTTGTACAATTCTTGATATATTCAAAGCTATTAGTCATTTATTATTGTTGTTTAGCGGTACTGGCATTATCAGACTTTCAAAACTCGAAAACGTTAAAAAAATTCGCAATGAAAAAAAATTGGATTTAGTAAAAAATTCTCGACGCGGGTACCCTGTGGTATACAAAAAAGGAAATTTGCCTTATTTTTCGGCAGTAAAACGTTGTTCCAAATATTTTTTAACATGAATTCTATTTAGTTATAGGTATTGAACATGAAAACTGTGAGAAAGGACGCATTTTCGTTAATTTTTATCGTTTATTTGATTTTACTCGACGCGGGTACCCTGTGGTAAAAGTTTGAAATGTTTATCGCTAAATTTCGGAATGTTCCACCGAAGGGATTTTTTGGGATTTTTAGTATGTTACCAATCTTAAACCTTCATTTAGCAGTGAAATAAATTCTGTTGCAATTAGTTTGAACTGGACCCTAAAATTTTCGTAGATTGACTGGACTAATACTATCGCACGGTACGGCAATCGAGCAAGGCCGTGCGGCAAGCACTAGTGATGCACTGTCAGTCAGTGCTGCCTGACAACCACGTTTTTGACATGTTTTCCAACTTGTCCAACTCTCCCCCGAATGGCCCGAAATGTCTCGAAGCCAACGCAACCATTCTACGAAGCTCCCCTATAAAATAGATTCTAGTGACCTCCAACTTCTGTCTACGGCCATACCATCGGGAAAACACCGGTTCTCGTCCGATCACCGAAGTTAAGCCCGATCGGGCGAGGTTAGTACTTGGATGGGTGACCTCCTGGGAATACCTCGTGCTGTAGGCATTTCATTTTTGCTCTGCTTGCTGCTGCTTGCTGCTGCTTGCTGCTTGCTTTCGGCGTCTTCGCTTCTATCCCCCCCCTCCCCGCTATTTGGGGGGCGCTACTACTTTTTTTTTTTTATCTAGAAAAAGAAAACCAATAAACAGCGTTTCAGAACGAGGCCCGATCGAACAAGCGATAACGATTCACTCATTACAACACTCACGTCATGATAGCGCAGTAGTTTCCTCTGCATGCACGACGCTCTGACACTAATCGGCTTGTGTGGAGCAGAGTGTTCGCTGTGTTGCTCTGTTCCTGTGTGAAAAGCATGCTGTCGGGGAGAGAATAAAATATGTTAGTCAGTACGAAAGCATGTACTGGACGAACAACGCGATACACATTGTGCGTCCTCCTCAGGAGTGCGTGTGGTGAAAACCAGCGTTGAGCCGTGAATTGGTTAAACGATTCGGTTTGTAGTCGACATCGTTCTAACTACTCTCGCTAGTTCGTGCGTAGTAGTAGTCTAGCCACGTCAAGCACGAGCGAGTCATTCTAGTATTCTAGGCATTCTTAGTACTACATTCGTATTGTTGTACTGCGATCGTATAATTCAGTAACGCGCACTAGAAAAGACAAGAGAATTGGATACAAGTTGGTTGTTCGGGGACGAGCGCGAACGCAGGTCCCCACTACCAGAAATTATACGTTCGAGTTACCCACATTTGGGGTAATCGCAGGGGTCAACCCAATCGAAGTGCAATGAAAGGGCCTCGCCCTGAGAGGACTGCCTTCATGATCACAGTTGCCTCCCGCGTCAGGTAAGTTTTTTATATTTTACTCTAGGTCACCCCAAGGGTGCCGTAAGCAATAGGAGGGCCACCAGGCGCCAACAAGCTACGGAATCGAACCGTACCCCACTACACCGACAGACAATCACAAACGATCACCACAGATAATAACTACAGGGGAAACCAGACGTCACGAGAAAAAATACTGGACAATACAAGTCAGACTTGGCACAGGACTATTTTCACAATTAGTCAGTTTAGTTTTTTATTACAACAACAGCATGACACTTGCCAGCCGGCAAATGCCAACACCAAACAATTTACGATCGAGTCCACAAGGGACCCACCGCTACTTGCCACATACTAACAATGAACATTCAATACGGAGCAGACCGTGGAGGTTTCTTTAGGGACTTTTCCGGGCCGGACACGAAGTGCCTGATCGTGGACCTTTTATTCCGTACCACAATGGTGCCTTCATCAGGGGCAGCCGGGACAGAAAGGGGCTTCACCGCAGCAGGAGGAGTAGGAGTGGCCGGAGATGGTGGAAGTGAGTCTGTCTCGATGAGGTCAGCTTGACGGCCGGCAAAAGTCACCCAGTCATCATCATCATCTTCGTCATCGCCATCATTGTCATCATCCGAAAAAATGATATCCTCAAAAACAGGATAGTTTGGCATCATGGGAGAAAGTACTGGCTGGGGTGGCTGGGGAGCAGGCCGGGGAGTAGGCTGGGGAGCAGGCTGGGGAGCAGCCTCTACCTCATGGTTCTCAGTGGGAGTGGCAGGTATGGTGACAGCTGGCACTTCCATGGGTACTGTTTCAACATGCATTTCAGTCTCGGCCTCATTCTCAGCCTCATTCTCAGCTTCAGCAACAGTTTCAGCCTCAGCAACTGTTTCACCGACTTCGATATCGACTGGCGATGGAACAGTGGTTTCCACTGGAGCCGGCTGGCGCTGAGGACACCTGGCTCGCAAGTGCCCTTTCTCCCCGCAGGAGAAACACACCTCCTTCTTGGGAGACGCACGGGCCAGATGTCCATCTTTCCTGCAAATGGTGCAGACTGGCAGCTGCCCTCTGTGCCAGGTGACGAACGGGAACGACCTCAGCCGAAGACGGCGCGGGACGAACTGGTCGAGTACCATTTTTACTACGCGTGTACCCGTCTCCATAGACGGGTACTTTTTATCTTTTTCACGTGTGATTGACTTCACAGTACCATAACGGGACATCAGCGTCTTGAGGTCATCGTCTGGTACCTCATAAGGCAGCCGGTATACATACACCGCTGTCGACCAGTCATCGGCTGACTGAAGGTTGGCCTGGACCGGCCCGATCATCATGCCATTCATGAGGAACTGCTCTGCAGAATCACGGTTTAGATGCGTGACACGCACCGTACGCCCACTTAATTGCGTACACGCTATCTGCTCAGAGGGAACTACAGTGTGGAGGTAATCCTGGAAGTTTTCCCTCGTTATCCTCGGGATACCCTTGTCATTGACATACAGCGTGGGTATGTGCACGATGACGGTCGTGGGACGACCGATACGAGACATCACCAGTTCATCCTGGACATCAGTGCTGGCTGCTTCGGCGAACGTCCGGAGAGGCGAAGATGACGTCATCAAAATAGAAACAACTCAAGACTCCGATTCAGGCCGGAACATCCGCACCTAAATCTCGGAATTGAGCGATACTTTAACCTAATTTGAAAATCAATCAAAATTGATCTCCCGCGTCAGGTAAGTATGACTTGCCTAACGCACGGTAAAATTACCTCGCGTCCGTGACGGTCGTATTCCATGTGGGAGCGCGACGACGACCCGTCCGTGCCTCTCCCCCTTCCGTGCCACATACTTGTACCACCCTGTACGTTATCTGTAAAGGAAAAGGATTTGTTCGTCCAGTTAATAGGGATGTTGGGTTCTTCCCAAAGGGAAGGGGGCCATACTCGGAGGTAGTGCAATACCGAGACGACCCGTGGCTGGGACGAGGCAAGCCTCTTTTCCACAGCCTAATTCCAAAAATCAGTTTAATATATGAGCTACTCAATGAGCAGCGTATCAGATATTAAGCTGATAAGAACAGATACTACACTTGATCTTAGCCAAAAGACTGAGAAGCGATGCCCTTCCTTCTCCAGAATGGGGGACGCCGTCGCCAAAAGGCGCACTGGCCATGTGGGAGCTAGAGCACAAAACAACGACAAATCTGCGTGTGCACTATACTATGGCACGGTACGGCAATCGAGCAAGGCCGTGCGGCAAGCACTAGTGATGCACTGTCAGTCAGTGCTGCCTGACAACCACGTTTTTGACATGTTTTTCAACTTGCCCAACTCTCCCCCGAATGGCCCGAAATGTCTCGAAGCCAACGCAACCATTCTACGAAGCTCCCCTATAAAATAGATTCTAGTGACCTCCAACTTCTGTCTACGGCCATACCATCGGGAAAACACCGGTTCTCGTCCGATCGTATTATTCACTAACGCGCACTAGAAAAGACAAGAGAATTGGATACAAGTTGGTTGTTCGGGGACGAGCGCGAACGCAGGTCCCCACTACCAGAAATTATACGCTCGAGTTACCCCCATTTGGGGTAATCGCAGGGGTCAACCCAATCGAAGTGCAATGAAAGGGCCTCGCCCTGAGAGGACTGCCTTCATGATCACTGTTGCCTCCCGCGTCAGGTAAGTTTTTTTGTATTTGCTCTCCACCAGTAGTGCAATAGTGCAACGCACTAGCATGGTGTTGAGCCAGGAGAGGGCCACCAGACGCCAACGTCGCCCGCGGAATCGAACCGAGCCTCTCCTGGTTATAGATATTAGAGATGTTGAAGTGTGGTTTTAAGTGGAAAGCGTAAGCAATATACCAATCGCAGTACTCACAATTAAGTGGACCGCGATGGAAGGAGGTGAGTATGAATGGATATGATGGATGTATCTGTGAGAATATGGATGTACTGTGTAACATTTAACTGATTACAGGACGATACCAAATGATAGAGTAAGATCCCAACCATTCGCAGTACTCACAATTAAGTGGACCGCGATGGAAGTGTATATACGATTGGATACTATGAATGCATATAATTTAAAATATCTTAGGAACCTTGGTAGCGCTCACGAAAGTAAGCCAACCACGAAGGCAGGAGATAAATTGTTAACAATTAACGGAAACCATATAGAAGTTAATATGTCTACGAAAGAGGAGGACCCTCGTGGCACTCAAAATGGTAAGAAACCACGAGGGAGGGAGATGGAGGAGGTTTAAATATTAGGGGGAAATTTTTCCAGGACGTTCCAATATCTTTTAAAGAAGCGTTGTTTAGATTTAGATTGAAAGCGTTTAGAATACAGTGGAAGGTAGAAGTGAAGTCTGGCGTAGATGGAAGCTAGGATTTCGGCCACTTCTGGTCGAGATCCTCGAAAGCGAAAGTTATTTCTAGCTTGCCAGATAAAAAAGTTAGACAGGTTGAGGACATAAGAAAAGACAGGAGGGACAAGTTTTCTTTCTTCAGAGTTAAATCCGAAGAGAAGATGACGTGTAGATAGGATCGGAGAGAGTGGAACGACCTGGGTAAAAGCGGAATGAATAGGAGCTAGAATGCTTTGTGCGAGTGGACAAAAAAAGAAAAGGTGTGGCAGAGTTTCTAGGGAAGTACCACAGAAACAGGCAGGGTCGACAGCCATACCAAAAGAAACCAGTCTCTCGGCAACGTAAAGAATTCCGTTAGCAATTTTCCAATTTACATCGATAGTGTGACGGTCAAGAGGAAGAATGGAGACCTGAGACCAAGTCTCAGGCCAGTAGAGTGGTCCATATTGTGGAATGAAATGTGTGATACAGTGGGGAGGATTAGAAAAAAAATTCACGAGGGAGGTGTAGCACAATTTTGTCGATATGGATGTGATAGAGCAAGGGTGGTCAATGTCATCGGTAGGTATGGAAAGAGAATGTGTGGATGGATCCCATTTTCCCCCTGCAAGAGTCCAAGACTCAAGCAAGGAGGCATAAAAGGAAGGTAGGGAATCAGAAGGATAGTAAGCTGGAGTGGAAAGTACAGTAAGTGGCTCATCAAGGAAATGTTGGCGGATCCAGTGGGAGAAGAAGAAGGACCGTTTAGATGGAGATGTCACAAATCTCTTCACCCACTGGATCTGGAGAGCACGTACTTTAAGAGTGATGTCGATGACATTGAACCCACCCTGGGAGCGGGGTTGCATGATGGCGTTCCGAGAGACTAGTTCTTTTTTATTCGACCAGAAAAATGTATAAGTAGACGCTTTAATGGAGGAAGTGACCCTCTCTGGCATAGGAATGACTGTGGCCGTGTACCATAAGCCAGAGAGGGCCAAGGAATTGAGGATGAGGGATTTGCCTTGAAAGGAAAGGTTTCTTTGAGCCCAAGAGGAAAGAACGTTATTTAGAGATGTGAGGCGACCACTCCAGTTTTCATCGGAGAGGTCGCCAGGGCCCACGAAAGTACCGAGACAAGGAAGCTTGGTAGAAGACCATAGGAGTTGGACTGGAGGATCATCTCGACCAGACCTTTACTTTTAGATGTATTGAGTTTTTAACCAGAAGCTTTTTCATAATCGGAGTAAATTTGGAAGCATTGATGAATCTCTTGATCAGAAGTTAAAATTAAAGTGGTGTCATCTGCGTATTGCGAAATTAAGGCGTGTTCTTTGCAGGAAGGAAGTGGAAGGCCGATAACCAGAGGACTAGCACGGATGTTACAGGCTAGTACCTCAGAGATTAAAACATATAAAAGAGGAGATAGAGGACAGCCCTGGCGGACGCCTCGAGATGGATGAAAAAAAGGGGGGGAAAAACCGTTAACAATGACTGAGGATTCGATTGCTGTATAAAACAAACGAACCCAAGAGATGAAGGAGGGGCCGAAACCCATGGTTTCCAAAGTACGAAGGAGGAAAGCCCAGTCCACACGATCAAAGGCTTTCTCCTGATCAAGAGATATCAATGCTACTTTTAAATTTAATTCAGTAGAGTAAAGGCAAATATCCCTCAGAAGAGCTACATTTTCACCAATAAAACGTCCAGGAACAGAACATGTTTGGTCGGGGGAAACAAGAAGATACATTATTTTTAATAGACGGCCCGCAATAGTACGGGAAGCTAATTTATAATCTACAGTTAGTAATGTTATTGGTCGCCAGTTTTTACGTAAAAAAATAAAATCCTTTTTTAAATAATATAGAAATTAACCCTCTCCTCTGAGAGACTGAGAGAAGCCCGGTGGAGTGGCAATGATTCAAGACATTAACAAGGTCTTGACCAAGGCAATCCCAGAATTCAAGGTAAAATTCCATTGGTAACCCATCGATACCAGGGGTTTTATTATGAGTCATGCCTTTGAGGGCATCCAGACATTCATTGAGGGACATTTTGCCCTCGCAGGATTCAGCCTCAGAAAGACATAATTTTCTTTCTAGGTTATTTAAAAGAGAGGTCTGGATATCATAGTCAGTGTCTTGAGCTGAAAAAAGGGATTGGTAGTACTCAGACCAGGCAGAGATAAGATCGTTTTTTTGGGAGACATAGGAACCATCGTCGAGTTGGATACAGTCGATGAGGCTATTGGCTGCACGTTTTTTAATTAATCGGAAAAAGAAGGAGGAAAAAGATTCACCTTCTTCTGCCCAACGGACTCGAGATCTTATTTGGGCAGCTTTAGTTTGTTCAAGGTCAAGAACGGTAATTTTATTAAGGACACGTTTGTAGTCATGTAAGGAGGAGGTGTGACCTTGGTCAATAAGTGTTTTTAAGCCTGCAGCTTCCATTTCAAGAGAAGTGCGGTTAGATCGTTTAGTTTGATTAATTTCGGAACAATGATTGATGGTAATTTGTTTAATTTTCAGTTTTCCTATGTCCCACCAATTCTCAATGGAATTGTAGAGAGGTAGACGGGATTGCCATGTCTTCCAGAAATTAATTATTTTATTTTTATATGTGATATCAGAAAGGACAGTGGTGTTCATTTTCCAAAACCCAGGTCCAATTTCAGGGGCATTTGGGATGGTAGTTATTAATGAAATGCCATCATGGTCGGAATAAGGACAAGAAAAAATCTCGCAAGAAGAAGTGCCAGGTATCCAGCTATGCTGAATACCAATAAGATCAATCCTGGACGCACAGGAAGCATCGGGTTTTGTCCAGGAAAAAGAAGAAATGTGTGGGTGGAGGTGACGCCAAATGTCAATACAATTTGCGTCAGAGAATAAACGAGATAGATTTTCAGAACTATCTCTATAATTATAGGAAGAAAAGCCTCCACGCCGGTCTAAGGAACGATTGAAGACCGCGTTAAAATCACCACATAGAATTGTGTGGACTGAAGGGTCCAGCACAGAAGAAATATCTTCAAAAAAGAGGTTTCTTGCAGGGTTTCGATTAGGGGCATAAATACATGCAACCCTAAAAGAAAGAGATTATTTAAAAATTGAATTTGTAAAAGACGACCATCCTTATCTTTCCATACATTTTTAACTTCAAAGGAGGACAGAAAAAGAATTGCCACACCGGCAGACTTGTTCGTCCCGAAGGAACCAACTGGTGTAAAACCAGAAGAAGAAAACCAGGTATTTAACTCAGTCTCATCAGAGCAGTGGGTCTCCTGGACACAGACAATGTCAGGAGGGGAGGAGAGGGTATTTAACCAATTTATAAAACATGCCCTTTTATTATCATTACGGATACCATTTATGTTTATAGAAAGAATTACTACCATTATAACATATAACAAGAACGATACACTACCAACATTTAATTTTTGTTTTGTACGGCACTTATTCACATTTAGGTTAAATACCATAATTTTTACGTGGATGATGGAAAGAAGGAAGACAGAAAAGAGTGTGTATGAATTATGTAATATATAAACATGGTTGTTTTAGTTGTACGGCACTTTTTTAGGTAGAGTACCATAAATAATAATTTCATTTAGATAAATAATAATGATAATTTTTAAGTTGATATGGATGAGAAAAAAAAGGTTATATGGGCGACAGAAAGGAAATAGGAAAAAGGTTACTCAAAAACAGGATAGGTTGGCATCACGGAAGAACGTACTGGCTGGGGAGGCTGGGGAGCAGGCTGGGGAGTAGGCTGGTGAGTAGGCTGGGGAGCAGGCTGGGGAGCAGCCTCTACCTCATGGTTCACAGTGGGAGTGGCAGGTATGGTGACAGCTGGCACTTCCATGGGTACTGTTTCAACAACATGCACTTCAGTCACAGCCTCATTCTCAGCCTCAGCAACAGTTTCAGCCTCAGCAACAGTTTCACCGACTTCGATATCGACTGGCAACGGTACGGGGGTTTCAGATGGAACTGCCTGGCGTAAGGGACACTTGGCTCGTAGGTGTCCTTTCTCCCCACAGGAAAAACACACACCCTTCTTGGGACACACACGGGCCAAGTGTCCGTCTTTCCTGCACATTGTGCAGACTGGCAGCTGACCTCTGTGCCATGTAACAAATGGGAAGGACCTCAGCCTAAGACGGCGCGGGACGAACTGATCGAGCACCATTTTTACAACACGTGTACCCGTCTCCATAGACGGGTACTTCTTGTCTTTTTCGCGTGTGATGGATTTGACAGTACCATAACGGGACATCAGCGTCTTAAGGTCCTCGTCTGGTACCTCATAAGGCAGCCGGTACACGTACACAGCTGTCGACCAGTCGTCCGCAGACTGAATATTGGCCTGCACGTGGCCAATCGTGAATCCTTCTATGATGAATCGTTCAGCAGAATCTCGGTTGACGTGCGTCACACGTACAGTGCGCCCACTCAGCTGGGTGCAGGCGATCTGAGCTGAGGGCACAGCAGCATGGAGGTAGTCTTGAAAGACTTCCCTCGACATCTGTGGCACTCCCTTCTCATTAAGGTAGAGGGTAGGAAAGTGCACAATCACGGTTGTTGGCCGCCCAATCCTTGTCATCACAAGGGCATCTGTAATTTCTGCTCCAGCTGCCTGAGCAAACGTCCGGGGAGGCGAGGATGACGTCATCGAAAGAGCAACTCTAATCTCCAATTCAGGCCGGAACATCCGCACCTGAATCTTCGAAAAGAGCGATACAAACCGCAAAGGACATTGGAACTCAAAAATGAATTCCCGCGTCAGGTAAGTATGACTTGCCTAACGCACGGTAAAATTACCTCGCGTCCGTGACGGTCGTATTCCATGTGGGAGCGCGACGACGACGACCCGTCCGTGCCTCTCCCCCTTCCGTGCCACATACTCGTACCACCCTGTACGTTATCTGTAAAGGAAAAGGATTTGTTCGTCCAGTTAATAGGGATGTTGGGTTCTTCCCAAAGGGAAAGGGGCCATACTCGGAGGTAGTGCAATACCGAGACGACCCGTGGCTGGGACGAGGCAAGCCTCTTTTCCACAGCCTAATTCCAAAAATCAGTTTAATATATGAGCTACTCAATGAGCAGCGTATCAGATATTAAGCTGATAAGAACAGATTTTTGTTGTTGTTGTAAATAACAGGGTATACCCCCCTGTGGGTTTATTTCAATTAGTATCTTGTCGGATTTACATTCAGTTTAAGCTAGGTTTTGTTAGGTGCTAAGGTCAGTGTTACAATCAGTTTATGAGATATACTCGGATCACAAGGTAATTCGAGTCAGTTTAAGATCTGATCTCGTTCAATCTAATGTCTTATACTTGAGGCTATGATGTGTCTATTAATAACAACGGTTTGTGTAAGTGCACCAGTGTTATATCTTGGAAAACCAGCTGGTCTCCTTTCAGTTCATATAAGATCTGGGGGTTAGCCCAGTATTTCTGAAACTCATTCGTGGACAATCTGTAATGGTCCACTCTTAATCTAAAGTTTACATCGTAACAAATGGCCTTTATTATATTCGTGGCCGGTTCTTTCGCGTTGCGAAAGGTCGCTCTATTTCTACTAGCCCAGACCCAGGCAAGTATTGTCTTTATGATATATCGTGCCTGGGCCTGGGCTTGAGGGGTGCCCCGAAGTTGTAAGAATATAATTGCGTTTACATTCACCAGTCAAAGCAAGTTTTGTTAGTGTTGGAATAAAATGATTCCACACTAATCTAACACGGTTGCATTGAAGGAAGCAATGCTCGATTGATTCTATCTGGCCGCAAATTGCGCAAACTCTGCTCGGGATATACCCCCACCTGTGGAGGGAGTCTCTTACTCTAATTCCCTGATGCACAATTTGCCAGGATATGTCGTTTTTCTTATTTTCTGTTAGTTTATCTCGAATTCTTAGCCAAACTCCTTGCTCGAGACTTCGTGACACAGAGGGCCAGCGTCTGGCTATCTGTGGCATTACCGTTACTTTACTCATTAGCTCAATGTAAACGGCGCGTGTCGTTACTTTGTTTGGTATTATCTGCAGCGACCGGATGGCACTCAGACTCTTTTCGTAAAAGCCCGTGGGAGCTATTGCATTGGGCACTTTATTATCTTTCAAGGATTGCCATTCTGGTTTTAATGCGGCCATTTGTCTGCCAATGTTATATTTCAACATGAAAAACCATTTAGCTTTGTTTTCCAAGCTCGCTCCGTGTGCGAGGTTAGCGACTCGAAGTGCTTTGGCTTTAGTTCCCAAGTCTACTACGCCTAGTTCTCCCTCGTTTATCGGGAGTAACAAGGTTTTCCTTTTGATTGGTTCCATTTTGCCTCCCCATATGAACGGCCACACGAGTTTCTCGTATTCTCTCTGAACCCATTTGGGAAGAGGGAGAACGCGAGCTGCATGCCAAAACATGCTCGCTCCTAAAATGTTTACTATCATGGCTTTTCCAATGTATGACAGATTTCTCTGTCGCCACCAGTTCAAACATTTTTCTAACTTTATTAATTTCGGTCGCCAATTCTGGTGACTAATTTTCTCATGGCCGAAATATATGCCTAATATCTTGATGCTTTTTACCCATTTTAGACCGTGTGGCTTGTCTGTTCTGCTTTTCCAATTTCCCAGCCACATGGCTTCCGTTTTTGTTCTATTTAGTTTCGCCCCTGTTGCTCTCTCCACTTTACTGATGTACTGTAGTAAATTGTGTAAAGACGTTTCAGTCTTAACAAAAACAGTGGTGTCATCGGCATACTGTTGCACTTTTAACTGGAGACCTCCCGCTCCGGGGAGCAGAAAACCGCTGACATCACCGTTTTTGCGTAATCCACATCCTAAGACTTCGGCGATCAAGATATACAAAAGGGGGCTCAGAGGGCAGCCCTGGCGAACACCACGTTCAAGATCCACTGAATCTGTTAAACTGTCGTTGCAAATGATCTGGGCTTTAGCACCTTTATATAACACTTCTATCCATTTACAAAAGGATTCTCCAAACCCAAAGGTTTGAAGAACCCTCGTGAGAAGGCCTCGGTCAACTCTGTCAAAGGCCTTCTCCTGGTCTAAAGTCAACAATATTCCTGTTTCTCCGGTGATTTCTATGTAATCAAGCCAATCTCGTATTACATTCAAATTGTATGAAATAAGGCGACCAGGTATAGCGCAGGTTTGATCGTTTTCGACTATAGTATCTGGGACTTTTTTGAGTCGTTCCGCTAGAATTTTTGCTGCTATCTTGTAGTCCGTATTTAATAATGAGATCGGCCGCCAATTTTTGAGGTCTCTGTATTCGTTCTTTTTGTACAGAAGGCGTACAAGCTCTCCTGTTGCGTTGGAGTTAGATTCCCCAACTGATAGGCTTCGTTCAAAACCATGACTACATCGATTTTTTAAATATCCCAAAATCTTTTGTAAAACTCCACCGGGATTCCGTCTTTCCCTGGAGTTTTTCCGGAGTTTAAAGCCGATAAGGCTTTCAGTGCTTCAGCTTGTGTAAACAGGCCTTCGCATTTCGCCTTATCGTCTTCACTTACTCGTTTTTCTATATTTTTTAACAACTCGTTTTGTATTTCTAAATCAGGTACCTCCCTTGTGTATAAGGTTTTATAAAAGTCTCTGACTGCCGATTTGATCTCGGCCTCTTCCGTGACTTCTTTGCCGTTCTTATCATATAGAGAGCGAAACTAATACTTTTGCGCTCTATTCTTTTCTAGGCTAAAGAAAAATTTCGTTGGTTTTTCCCCCTGTTCGATCCACCTGGCTCTACTTCGCGTTTTAGATCCTTCTAATTCCTGTTCGAAAGAAGCTTTTATAGCGCTTTCTAATTCTTTTATTTCTTTACTTAGGTCTGGATTTAAGGCTAAGTTTTGCTTAGCCTTAATCAGTTTCTTGGTTAGGCGGTTTCTCTCCTGTTGACGGTTTTTGTCTTTTTCTCGTACAAAATTCCCGAGTTGTTTGTTTTATTCGACTCTTGGTGGATTCCCACCAATTGCTCAAAGTTTGAAAATTCGATTTTTTCCCCTGTTCCTCGGTTAATATTTTTTCCATACTTTCGATGTATTCATTATCCGAAAGTACCGAGGTGTTCATCCGCCACACTCCTGGGCCTCTTTGTTTTAAGCCGTCCACAGCAAAGCTCACCTTAACCGAGTCATGATCTGATGTAGGACATGGCACGATTTCACATTTTCTAACTTTGGATAGAAGTGCGTGACTGGTGTAAATCCTATCGAGACGGGAAGCTATTTGGTTATCACTTTTGAACCAAGTGAACTGCTGTGCATCTGGGTTCAGTGATCTCCAAATATCTACTAATCTAAAAGTAGTTTTCATTGATCTAAGTTCTTCTTTACCCGCCAAAATCGCGTCACTCCTAATCGATCTTTTATCTGTTCTATACAATTAAAGTCGCCTCCAATAATAAGGGCTGCTCCTGGATAAAAATATCTATGTACTTCACTAAGAAATTCCTTTCTTTCTGACACATCTGTTGGTGTGTATAGATTGACGAGATTTAGGAGGGTATCCCCAGCTCGTACTAACAAACTCATAACGCGACCGTCTGAATCATGCTGGTAACACAAAACGTCTAATTGAGTATTTTTTTTCAATAAAATTCCTACTCCCGCTGATTTTTCGGTCCCGAATGACCAAAAACATTGCCCTTTCCATTTTCTCTCAAAGGCCTTGGCTTTTTTCTTGTTGTCAATAAACGTTTCTTGGATAAATTGAATATCAGCTTCGCATGATTCGAGATAAGTTAAAACTGAATCACGTTTCCTAGCACTTCCTACCCCTCGTACATTAGTTGTGATGAGGTTAAGGAAAGCTAATTGTTAGCAGAGTGAGCAGGTTACTTACGCTTCTTTTTGTTTGGTTTTCTTGATGGTGAACGTTGTGGCTTGGGGTTCTGTTGTGGAGGGATCTTGGGCGTTACTTTCTGTGGGATTAGCTTCCGTGGTGTGGGGGGAGCCGATTTTCCGGATTCAGTTGTTTCATCATCGCTGCCCACCGGCGTGGAAGACCCTTCATGACTACGTTTCGAGATTACCGAAGCGGTTTCCATGTTGTCTTCGTCAGTGAACAGCTCTGGCGTGGCCAATGGTTCTTGGGATGGCTGTGATTCCGTCGGTTTCTGTGTCACTTTCGTCGGTTTTGTCGCCGTTCTCGTAGGAGCAAAGCTGGTTATCGGGGCTTTGCCGAACTATGACCTGTGAAGGCAGTGTCATGTGGCGCTCCGTCTTTCTGGTTATATTATGCCTAAACCAGGAACCTTTGGATAAGGGCTGCGAAAAGGCTCTTGAAGACGACTGTATGGCAGTTTATAGTGGTGATTTGCCTGGGTTTTGGTCAAGTACAGCGTGGAAGGAGGGCAGAAATAACCTTTCAGCCCGTCTTTCGAGTAGCGATCAACGAAGTCGAATTTGCATACTCAGTACCAGTAACAGCCAGGAACAATGGATCTTTAGCTCTTTGACACCCAAGTACAATGAAACACTCAAGGTCAGCGATGCGAATTATTCTCTTGGTAAGAAAATACTGAAGTCTCAACCGGATTTTACGAAAGCTGATAAGGTATCAAGGCTCCAACAGCCAAACGAATTTATCATCGAGCCTTGTCTTCGCCCCTCTGATACTGTAAAATCATATCTGGTAACATGCGGAGCCGGTGTATTCCCGAGTCAAACGTACATTCACAAGAAAACCAAGAGAACAAAGAGTTGGTGTTGTTACTACTCGAATTCAAGCGCATCCCGCCATCTCCTGCTGCAAGGAGGAGATATTTCTACAAACCCCGGGCCTACGAAGCAATCGACAGCAAGCAAACCCAAATGTTGCACTTGTGAAAGAACTATTGCTCGAAACCATCGTTACGTGCAATGCAATGACTGTGAAGACCGCTTCCACCTCAAGTGTGCGGGTTTGACGGTGCGCGAGTACCATCGGCCAGGGACTGGGTGGATGTGTGTAAAATGCCTTCTAAGTGTGCTACCTAATAACTTGAGCAACAGTACAGGGAACGACTCGCTTAACATCATGGAAACATCAGGGTCGGAACTGGAATCGCTCAATGACCCCTTGCAGGAGTTGGCGGAGATCAGAATGTCTCATCCCGGCCACGTCTTTGTATGTCATTTAAATATTAACAGTCTACAGAATAAATTTGAGGAGATTACGTGGATCAATGACAAACTTAAAGCTGGTATTCTGGTTCTTACAGAAACGAAAATTGATGGTTCATACCCGGACACTCAGTTCAAAATACCTAATTACCGTCTCTATCGGCAAGACAGAAAAAAAGGAGGAGGGGGGATTTTGACCTACATACACTCTTCGTTACCATCTAAGAAAATTAAACCAACAAGAACATATAAGACTATAGAAGTACTACCGCTCGAAGTGAACCTCAATAGCACGCGTGTCCTTGTGCTAGGTATGTACAGACCCCCCGGAAAGAAGGAGCAGGCTATTACCATGAGCTAGAGGAGGAGTTGAGCCACATTACATCGTGGGCCATGTCCAAGTGCCCAATTATAGTGTTCCTAGGGGACTTGAACTTAGATAGGCTCAAACCCAACGAGAGGGAGGGGAAAATACTACTAGACTTAGAGGAGATTCACCAACTGACATGCCTCATCAGGAAACCTACACGTGCAACACCCACTTCCAAGACTCTCCTAGACGTTATTTTAACCAACAATGCAGATCTGTTTAAACAATCAGACGTAGCAGAATTGGGACTGAGCGACCATAGAATGGTTTACTCCTTTCTCTGTAAGTCCGTAAAATACCACGAAGCAAAAACAATAAACTGTAGAAGTACGAAGAATCTTAACTTAAACGATCTAAAGAAAGACTTGCATGAGTCTGAACTGCTTCCTTCTACTTCCACTGATGTGGACACGCAGTACGCGCACTGGAGAGCTAAGGTTATGGACGTTGTTGATAAACATCTGCCGATCAAGAAGATGAGAGTAAGAAAAGTGGACGCGCCTTACATGAACGCCGAATGGAAAGCTGCTATTCGAAGGAAAAGAAGATACGCCAAGAAGTTCAGTAAAGACAGATGCAAAGAATCATGGGAGCTAATGAGGAAATGGCGAAATGAGGCAACTCGGCTGAGGAGGAAAGCGATAAAGAGCTACTGGAGGGAAGTATCTCAGGAACTTAATAACAATCCAAGGAAGTTCTTCAGTACGTTTACGCCCTTCCTCAGTGCGAAAAGCAAGGACAGGCCCGAAATATGTCTTGAAATACAAGGGAAAATACAACAAGACCGCCATGAAGTAGCAGAAGAATTCACAAGTTACTTTTCTACAATAGCAGATGCAATCGGAGGCGATAAAGCAAAGAACCTGTGTGAGGATGCATGCAGCCAATGTCCAAGCGTAAATAGGATCAGCGCTAGGATCGATGCAAGTACATTCAACTTCAGTGAGATCACGAAAGAAGACGTTTTAAAGGCTTTGGCCGCCATAAACCCGCACAAGGCAACAGGACATGACAAGCTTCCTCCAAAGGTCCTAAAACTTGTGGCGGATGAGATAGCACCATCGCTCACACACATATTCAATAAGGTTATAAGGGACTGTACATGGCCAAAGGAATGGAAAATGGGCGAGTGGGTTCCTGTGTTTAAGAAAGAGAACTATAGACCGGTAACTATACTCATTGCGGTCGATAAAATCTTCGAGCAGATAATCGGACAACAGCTGAGTGTCAAGTTTGAGAACATCTTTGACCCATTCATGTCCGCATATAGAAAGCTTTACAGTTGCGAAACAACACTCATACGCTTAGTTGAAGACTGGGAAAAAGGCATGGATGAGGGGCATACAGCTGGGATCCTAAGTACCGACATGAGTAAAGCATTTGATTCCCTGCATCCTACATTGCTGCTTGCTAAGTTGAGGGCCTATGGATTAAGTGAGGACGCCCTGAGCCTAATGAGATCATATTTTAGTGACCGTAAGAACAGGACAAAGCTTGGTCACGTCACAAGCAGGTGGGAGGATGTCACTAGAGGCTGTCCGCAAGGATCATCGTTGGGACCACTACTCTGGAATATATACCAGAATGATATATTCTACGTGGACCGGAAATGTCAGCTGTCAGCATATGCTGACGACCATCAGCTGTACTTTTCTCACGAAAAACCGGAGCAAGCTATATTGGAAGTAAACACGGACGGGAAAAATACCTCTGAGTGGTACAAGGAAAACTTCTTGGAAGGAAATCTCACAAAATACCAAGCAATGATCATATCCAAACAAGATACACATGAGCTGGATATGGAGATAGATGGGATGACAATCAAGGCAACGGACGAACTAAAGTTGCTTGGTGTTACTATCGATCGGAATCTAACTTTCTCCGAGCACATCTCAATTATGTGCAAGAAGGCAAGTTCGCGGGTAGGAGTGCTGATGCGCCTGCACAAGTTAATCCCGGTTAAGGCAAAACTAAGGATCTACACAGCTGCCATCCTCCCTTATCTTACATACTGCGGACTAACATGGCATTTTTGTAGGAAGTCTGATAGTAACAAACTTGAAAAAATCAACGAGAGAGGCCTCAGGGCGGTATATAATGACTGGAGCACCACATATAGCGAACTATTAGTTAGAGCTAAAATGTCTAATTTATATAATAGACGTCTACATGACATTGCTATTTTTATGTTCAAGGTCAAAAACAAGCTGTTACCAAACAACATTTTAGAAATATTTGTTACCAGTAGTAGTAGTTACAATTTAAGGAATGCGGACTTTGTACTACCTAGGATCAGCACTATAAAGTTTGGTAAACACTCGTTGCGATACTATGGACCTTTTTTATGGGGTAAACTCCCTTCTGCATCCAGAAACTATACAACGCTTACCTCTTTTAAGAAAAACATAAGAAAGCAGAATCTGGCAGTACTTGTAGAGAAGGTATGCCCACCTAGTTGCTTCCTCTGCAATATGTGAATTATTTATTATTTATGACACGGATCTATCCATTATTATAATTACTATTATTATCTTTTAACAGTAGGATATCATAAGGAGTATTCTCCTATTTTAGCAATTTCATGTTTAAAGTATTTACATAACATATCCAATCATATTCTATGTATATTTGTATTGTGCAGATTTTTTATATATACATATATATTATATTTAGGTGTCCCCGATTAGTACACCACCTGTGGTGCGCTAGAAGTTTTTAGACACGTTAATAAAGTTGTTGATTGATTGATTGGTTTCCTCACACCGGGTTTTCCAATGGCTTGTGTCGGCCAGAGGGATTTTGGAATCGGCTTCGGCGGGATCACCGGTTTGCTGTTAAACTTCTGGGTGATGGTGTTGCCAGTGCCCTGTTGGCTCCAAAACTGCTGGAGAGTGGCAATTGCCCCATTTGTTGCTGTTTCCTTTTCAGTCTCGGTTGTCGTTACGGCTTCGATTATTTCCTTTAGTGCCTCTTCATCCGTGACTACCGGTTCTTCTGTGGTTCGTATTTGTGGCTGGGATTCGGGATTCTCAGGTGTACGAAGCTGCTCGGGTTCTGATGGCTCCTGTTCTTGGCTAGGCTCCGGGCGTTGTTGTTCGTGTTCAGTTTCCGAGTCTGCCGGCTCTTCTTCTCTTGGCGGTAGACCAGGGAAGCGTACTACGTCCGCCCAGGAACCCTTGCATACTGCCCTAACATGCCCCGGGCGTCCACACAGAGAGCAGCACTTTGGATGAGGGCAGTCTCGGCTTCCATGGCCCTCTCTTCGGCAGTTGCTGCAGAAAAAAAATATACACTCGGTACCAATATGGCCCGCTTCTCCACATTTTCGGCAGGTTTTGTCTTGACCCTCATACACTATAAAGATTGGGATGTGTCCCATATAGATATAGGACGGCACGGGAGACATTAGCTCTACGACATAGGTGCGATCGCCGTTGCATATATTGCTTTCAGGGTACCTGTTCCTCCTCCTGGATTTTATTGTGCCGTATCTCGCTACTATCGCATCTAACACGGTCTCCGGAACTTCGAATGGACAGTTCTTAATCCTGAGATATTTCTCCTTGTTGTCTAGATCGATTACGGCTATTGGTTTCTCTCTCACGTCCAGTACACGGCTATTAGCTAATCGTTCCTTTGCTAGAAAATTGGCAAACGTAATAACAAAGTCTTTCGAAGGGTACACTTTCTGGATGCAATCTACCTCAGTGTCGACAATTCCGATATCGTTCAAAGCCTCCTGAATCTCAGAGGATTCAACGTTCTCTCCTGGTAGGCCTTCTGCCGTATTTACCCTCACCGAAAGAGGTTGCCTGAGCTGTCCGACCATTTTTCAATTTTTGAAGAAGAAAAAAATCGAAAATGGGTACCCTGTGGTGTGGAACCGGGATCCCTATGGTGGCCCAATTCGAAAAACTCCCCCAATAAACAAAATTTCGGGATGAAACTCACCCAGTGTTCTCAGATAGCCACCAAACGGTGGTAGAATCCGGGAATCCGGGAATCGCTATCGCCAAACGGCACCAGGAACTTTGGCTCGCTAGAGACCAACAGTGACGCTTGGGAGGATGGCCGTCAAACCCTCGAGTGTCGGGACAAACGGGATCCCCGATACGGGGCCGAGTCCCTAAGAATGACAAAAGACAAACAAGAATGAAAAACCAAATTGACTAGAACCGATATAGCACAGGGCTAAAACACGGATCTTAGCCAAAAGGCCGAGAAGCGATGCCCTTCCTTCCCCAGAATGGGGGACGCCGTCGCCAAAAGGCGCACTGGCCATGTGGGAGCTAGAGCACAAAACAACGACAAATCTGCGTGTGCACTATACTATGGCACGGTACGGCAATCGAGCAAGGCCGTGCGGCAAGCACTAGTGATGCACTGTCAGTCAGTGCTGCCTGACAACGACGTTTTTGACATGTTTTCCAACTTGCCCAACTCTCCCCCGAATGCCCCGAAATGTCTCGAAGCCAACGCAACCATTCTACGAAGCTCAACTATAAAATAGATTCTAGTGACCTCCAACTTCTGTCTACGGCCATACCATCGGGAAAACACCGGTTCTCGTCCGATCACCGAAGTTAAGCCCGATCGGGCGAGGTTAGTACTTGGATGGGTGACCGCCTGGGAATACCTCGTGCTGTAGGCATTTCATTTTTGCTGCTGTTTGCTGCTTCTTGCTGCTGCTTGCTTTCGGCGTCTTCGCTTCTATACCCCCCTCCCCGCTATTTGGGGGGCGCTACTACTTTTTTTTTAATCTAGAAAAAGAAAACCAATAAACAGCGTTTCAGAACGAGGCCCGATCGAACAAGCGATAACGATTCACTCATTACAACACTCACGTCATGATAGCGCAGTAGTTTCCTCTGCATGCACGACGCTCTGACACTAATCGGCTTGTGTGGAGCAGAGTGTTCGCTGTGTTGCTCTGTTCCTGTGTGAAAAGCATGCTGTCGGGGAGAGAATAAAATATGTTAGTCAGTACGAAAGCATGTACTGGACTAACAACGCGATACACATTGTGCGTCCTCCTCAGGAGTGCGTGTTTGAAAACCAGCGTTGAACCGTGAATTGGTTAAACGATTCGGTTTGTAGTCGACATCGTTCTAACTACTCTCGCTAGTTCTTGCGTAGTAGTAGTCTAGCCACGTCAAGCACGAGCGAGTCATTCTAGTATTCTAGGCATTCTTAGTACTACATTCGTATTGTTGTACTGCGATCGTATTATTCACTAACGCGCACTAGAAGACAAGAGAATTGGATACAAGTTGGTTGTTCGGGGACGAGCGCGAACGCAGGTCCCCACTACCAGAAATTATACGCTCGAGTTACCCACATTTGGGGTAATCGCAGGGGTCAACCCAATCGAAGTGCAATGAAAGGGCCTCGCCCTGAGAGGACTGCCTTCATGATCACGGTGTTTCGTCAGTCAGGCTAGGATGCCTGGTTTAACTTTATTTACTATATACAAAATTAAAGTAACTGTAACATGTACTCCCTGCTATTTCGGCAGGGAGGGCTATAAAAAACTATTTACATTGTATTGGTATAACACTGGTTTAGCTGAGTGGCCCCACTATTTCGGTGGGGCCTTTACAATCAGTTCTTTCATATTTCTGTATACATGTGTAGGATAGGAGCCCTGTGTGTGTTTATTTATTTTTCTGAAGTTACCTGTGGGTGGGGACCCTGTGGTAACTATTTGTTTTTGTCTTTTTTGTTTTTGTTTCCTTTTTATTTATTTGTCTGAAGTTACCTGTGGGTGGGGACCCTGTGGTAACATTTTTTTTTTATAATTTTTTTTCAGGAGACCCAGGGTGGGAACCCTGTGTATTTTGTTTTTGTTTTGATTAAAGTTACCTGTGGGCGGGAACCCTGTGGTAACAATATTTGGACTTTTGATTGTTTTCTTTTTACTAGAAATCCAGGGTGGGAACTCTGTGCTATCAAATAAGCTATCAAACGCAGGTTGGGACCCTGTGTATTTCGTTTTTGTTTTTATTAAAGTTACCTGTGGGTGGGAACCCTGTGGTAACCATTTTGACTTTTTATGTGTTTTCTTTCTACTAAAACTCCAGGGTGGGAGCCCTGTGTTATCCGGTGAAACAAAAAAAGACAAAATAAACTATAAAAGGCCGGGTGGGAACCCTGTGTATTTAACAGGACAACAAACGTTCTATAGGGTGGGAACCCTGTGTTTTCGAGAGGTTCAAATCCAACTTTGCATTATTTTTAAAAATTTCTTTTTCTTTTTCTCTTTTCTTTTTCTTTTTCTCTATATTTTAGTTGCTAGGAATCGGATCCCGGTGTCTTCGGCCGGTCGAAAACCGAAATAAACCCGTGTCCACCCCGCGTTCTCGACCGGGCGAAAAATCAAGATTAACGTTTGTTTACAATAGGGTGGGAACCCTGTGTCCTTGAAAGGTTCAAATCCAACTTTGCAACATTTAAAAAAAAAAAAAAAAAAATCTTTTTCTCTTTTCTATTTCTTCTTCGTTATATTTTAATTGGTAGGGATCGTTTTTTTGTGTTTTCGGCCGGTCGAAAACCGAAATAAACCCGAAATAAACCCGTGT
The DNA here is from genome assembly GCA_030867875.1 of Actinernus sp. WN-2022. Taxonomy (NCBI): domain Eukaryota; kingdom Metazoa; phylum Cnidaria; class Anthozoa; order Actiniaria; family Actinernidae; genus Actinernus; species Actinernus sp. WN-2022. Next base: position 7,355,144 of record JAOWCC010000237.1, read on the forward strand.
TCACCCCGCGTTCTCGGCTGGGCGAAAAACCAAAATAAACGTTTGTTTACCTGCGTTTATCGATATAATTTGTTATTCCTTGATCATCTTTGTGTACAAAAGCCAAGCGGAGAGGTTGTTTTAATTACTGTGAGTTTTCGTATTGCCGGTGTGTTGCAGCCCGCCCTCCAGACAGAAGCCGAGGACTTACTGGTAGCCCCGGTCGTCGACCAAAGAGCACCTATCAGTTTCCAGAAATGCTGATAAAATTCGATTGGAAAACCATCTGTCCCCGGTGATTTGTTTTTTGCAAACAAATTCACCGCTTTAGTACATTCTGGGAGAGATATTCGCCCTTCGCAAATATCTCTCCCTTCGTCGCTAAGCCGTCGCTCTATTTTGCTCAAAATAAAGTCTTGTTGCGCTTCGTCTGTCGGTTCTGCCGTGTAGAGTTCCTCGTAAAAGTGTACATGTTCGTCGAGTATCTGGTAAACGTTGCTCGTGACAGATCCGTCCCGTCGCCTTATAGCTCGAATTAGGGATTGTTGCCCGCGAGTTTTCTCGAGGTTGGCAAAATATGTCGTGCAACGCTCGCCTTCTTCTCGCCATTCGGCTCGAGAACGAATTAATCTGCCCCGAGCTGCGGTCAAGTCAATGTCTCGCAGTTTCGCTTTCAAATCATTAAATCGTTTTACGTCTCCGTCGCTGTTTCTCGTCTCTAATTTTTTAAGCGTGTTTCGCAGCTGCTTTTCAAGTTTCCCTTTATACCGCCTACTCTCGCGAGCCCTTGCTTTTGAGAGTGAGACGGCAATTTTCCGAAACTTGAGTTTGCCAGATTCCCACCACTCGAGGAGCGTCGGGGAATCTGTTTTTTTTGTCTTCCAATCGGCCCAAAATGTCTCGATTTGTTCGTTGAATTCGGGATCAAGAAGTAGCGACGTGTTGAATTTCCAAACGCCTCTACCTCTACACACATTTCCGAAGGCTAGAACCACATCAATTAAGTTGTGGTCTTTCGCAAGCGGAAATGGTATAATCCCTGTGCTGAGCACATGATTCTGTTTAGTAGAGTCTAAATAAAATCGGTCTATTCGGCTTCTCGCTCCGTTCGATGAAAGAAACGTGAAGCCTTTCGAATCTGGGTGATATATTCGATATATATCCGATAATCCTAGTTTCGTTGTGATTGTTCGGAGTCTTTTACAAGTGTAATCGTTGTAAAGGCGAGGGGTATCTGTATCAAGACCCGTGTCAGTGATGCAGTTGAAGTCCCCTCCGATTACATTTATAAAAGAGTCATCATTATTTACAACATAATCATTAAGAGAGTCAAAGAATTCCTTCCTCCAGCGAATGTTTGAACCGCCACTTGGAGCGTAAACATTCACTAGATTCAAAGATTGGTTCTCAAACACTGCTTGAACCTGAATTAATCTACCTTCAATATCGGTCTGTGTTTGTTTTATCTCGATATCAAGCGAGGATCGGAATAATATAGCTACTCCGGCCTCTCTGGTAGAGAACATACTAAAGTAGTATTTACCTCCCCATTCCCTTCCCCACGTATCAATGTCCGAGTCTTCTCCAAAAATTTCTTGCATGTAAATAATATCATAGGCCGAAAGTGTATCGAAAACAGCGCTGCGCTTGATTGGGTCGCGTAAGCCTCGAATATTGATACTAATGATGCGATGTGAGGTTAGGTTATCCGGCGTGAAGTAAAGTGAAAATTAACACAAACATAAGCAACAAGTGACGAAAATAATAAGTGAAGTGGAATCGGTGTGAAGCGAAAATAAATGAATGTTGTGGTAAAATAAATGTACTATGAATGATTACTTGGCTTTCCTTCGGCTGCCTTTTTTCTTTGCTGGTGAAGTGTCTGGTGATGGTGATGAAGAGTGCGGGGTGAGTTTATTCCATAGTTCGGCGAACGTACGCTTTCCCGAAGCGGCGGTGGCGTCCATCAGCTCGGTTTCGTTATCGACGTTGTCAGGTTTTTGAGCAATTGGTTTTGGCGGTGGTGGCGATAGAATTTCAGGTTCGAGCGGGGTAGCTAGTTCAGAGCTTGTATCCGAGTCGTCGGCTGATTTCTCTGGGGCCGATTTGACGGGGCTGGGTGGGAGCGCGACTGTGTTGGGCTGTGTGGTTTCTGGTTTAGGTGTGGTTTTTGTCTCCGCGGGTGGCGAAGGCGTCTTGCTCGCTTCTTCTGGTTGTTGTTCTGGGGGAGTGGGTTTCTTTTTCGCACAATCGCGAACGAAATGGCCGGCAGCACCGCAGTAGCCGCAGGTTTGTACCTGTCCGCGATGCCACGCTTTAGCCCTGTAGGATCCGATGCGGATAAACGAGGGTATTGCCTTTGTAATTTCCATCACGACAATACGAGTCCCAGTCTCGATCGCCGATCCGTCGTAGAGCTGGCGCTTGACCTCTGTGATCCGGCCATAGGGCTCCATGGCGGAGACGATCGGGTTGGGAGCCATCTCAGTGGGAAGGTGATGTAAATAAACATAGGTTGTGCGGAAGCCAAGTGGTTGGGGCTTTAATTGTATGCCTTCAAATATTATGCTGTCGTGGAGAAGTGAAGTAACCAACTGTTCGTTCTTGAGGGTCACATCGACCCGGTTCCCTGGCATCGTTTGGATGCACTTTAGCGTGGTGGCTGGTAAACTTCGGCATAATGCCTCAATAAAATCCATCCTTTCCGGTAGGATGTTAAAACGAAACTGTACTGAACATCTTCGCGCGATGCTAGGCGGCTGTTGTAGACTTGGAACATTCGTAGTACTATTCGTTGTAGAGTTTGGAGTGCTCAAACCGTTTTTAACTGCTTGACTGTAGGCCATGGCGTAGAAAAAATTACTCTGAAATATTTATTTACTTACTGATTTCCTTCGTTGTTGGGAGAGTTTTTCCGAAAAAACCTCCCGCAAAAAGAAATTTAAAGAAAAGTTTACTCGTGAGAGGCCAGAGCTGTGATCACAGTTGCCTCCCGCGTCAGGTAAGTATGACTTGCCTAACGCACGGTAAAATTACCTCGCGTCCGTGACGGTCGTATTCCATGTGGGAGCGCGACGACGACCCGTCCGTGCCTCTCCCCCTTCCGTGCCACATACTTGTACCAGCCTGTACGTTATTTGTAAAGGAAAAGGATTTGTTCGTCCAGTTAATAGGGATGTTGGGTTCTTCCCAAAGGGAAGGGGGCCATACTCGGAGGTAGTGCAATACCGAGACGACCCGTGGCTGGGACGAGGCAAGCCTCTTTTCCACAGCCTAATTCCAAAAATCAGTTTAATATATGAGCTACTCAATGAGCAGCGTATCAGATATTAAGCTGATAAGAACAGATTTTTTGTGTTTATAATAGTTTTATTAGTAGTAACAGTTACTCTATTTCATTAACAGCATTCTGGGTTGTCAGGCAGCACTGCGAAGTTCATTGTTCAGTGTCTTTTGATCATTGTGGACAGAGTTCGCTGGCCAGAGTTCATTGTTCTTTTGTAATATACTGTTCTCGATTTAGAAGCATGGGGTCGGTCGTCCATTTAATCTTTCATACAAGGTACCTGATTTGCCCCAGGTTTTTTCAAACTCTTTATTCGTTAAGCGTTGAAAATCAACGCAGAGACGGAACGCAATATCTTTATTAATTCTAGCAATGATTGAGGTTGCCCCCTCATTAGCATTACGAAAGGTAGCTTTATTACGGGCTAGCCAAATCCAGTAGAGGATCGTTTTTGTAACGTATCCCGCCTGGGTTTGGTTTCCTACATTATCCAACAGTAACGTATGTTTAAAATTAGGGATGAAGTCAGCAACTAGTTTCCGGATGCTGGGACTAAAATGTTCCCAGACTCTTTTGGCTCTATCACATTCCAAATAACAATGTTCGATAGTCTTTGTTCGGTTGCACATTTGGCACTTATCATTGGCTAAATAGCCCCAGTGTTTTAACCGTTCTCGTACTCTCGTTCCACGGACTATAATCAGCCACGAAACGTCGTTTTTCTCATTTTCTGTGATCTGATCTCTTACTCGAATCCACAATCCATCCTGTTTGTTGCCTGCCCTTATGCCCCTTAATTCAATAGGGACAGAAAGTTGCGTCAACAGGGTATTATAAATGTCTCTAGTTGCTGGCTTGCTTAAAACTTCAGCATCTTTGCTGAATGTGTCAAGTAATGTGCTATAATACCGTGTTGGTAAAACTGCATACGGTGTTAAATTATCTCTAAGTATTGCCCAGTCACTATTGTATCTGGACAGTTGTCTTCCCGCAAAGTATTTTAGCATGTACCACCCCCGTGATTTAACATCAGAAGTGATATCGTTTGTTAACCCTTTAATGACTTGCGACACGTTTAAGGCTTTGCATTTCGTTGCGATGTCTACGAGACCAATGCCTCCCTTCGCAACAGGGAGAATCATCGATTTTCTTTTTACTGGCTCAATCTTACCGTTCCAAATAAAAGACCAAACTAATTTCTCATAGGCTTTTCGGACCCACTCTGATAGGTTCAGAACATGGGCTGCATACCAAAATCTGCTTGACCCTATTACATTCACAATTGTTGCTTTGCCTATGAGCGATAGCGATCGCTGTTTCCACATGGCTAACGAATTCGCCAATTTGGTTAGTTTGGGTTGCCAGTTATCCGGTTCTACATTATCGTGACCAAATACAATGCCCAGTATCCTTAATTTCTCTACCCATTTAAGCCCGTGAGGGCGGTCTCTTCTATTTTTCCACGCCCCTAACCACATAGCTTCTGTTTTTGTCTTATTAAGACGAGATCCGGTACTTCCCTCGTAACGGGAGATACGGTCTAATAGTTTTGTCAGTGAAAAATCCGTCTTAACGAAAACAGTCGTGTCGTCAGCGTATTGAGAAACTTTGAATTGTTTCCCGCTGGCCCCAGGGAGTAGAAATCCCTGAATGTCTGGTCTGGCTTTAATACTGCAGCTTAAAACTTCTGCTACTAAGTTAATCGTTTCTGTGAGTTCATTGTTTACGATAACTTCTGCTACTAAGTTAATCGTTTCTGTGAGTTCATTGTTTACGATAACTTTGCACTTTGCTCCGCTATATAGGACGTCAATCCATTTGCAGAATTGCTCTCCGAATCCATAGGCTTTCAAAACGCGGTTTAAGAAAACCCGATCTATGCGATCGAAGGCTTTCTCTTGATCTAAACATATCAGTATGCCGGTTTCGTTGGTCATGTCTATATAGTCTAAAATATCTCTGATGGTTGTGAGATTTTGTGATATCGAGCGACCTGGAATTGCGCAGTGTCCCCGATTAGTACACCACCTGTGGTGCGCTAGAAGTTTTTAGACACGTTAATAAAGTTGTTGATTGATTGATTGGTTTCCTCACACCGGGTTTTCCAATGGCTTGTGTCGGCCAGAGGGATTTTGGAATCGGCTTCGGCGGGATCACCGGTTTGCTGTTAAACTTCTGGGTGATGGTGTTGCCAGTGCCCTGTTGGCTCCAAAACTGCTGGAGAGTGGCAATTGCCCCATTTGTTGCTGTTTCCTTTTCAGTCTCGGTTGTCGTTACGGCTTCGATTATTTCCTTTAGTGCCTCTTCATCCGTGACTACCGGTTCTTCTGTGGTTCGTATTTGTGGCTGGGATTCGGGATTCTCAGGTGTACGAAGCTGCTCGGGTTCTGATGGCTCCTGTTCTTGGCTAGGCTCCGGGCGTTGTTGTTCGTGTTCAGTTTCCGAGTCTGCCGGCTCTTCTTCTCTTGGCGGTAGACCAGGGAAGCGTACTACGTCCGCCCAGGAACCCTTGCATACTGCCCTAACATGCCCCGGGCGTCCACACAGAGAGCAGCACTTTGGATGAGGGCAGTCTCGGCTTCCATGGCCCTCTCTTCGGCAGTTGCTGCAGAAAAAAAATATACACTCGGTACCAATATGGCCCGCTTCTCCACATTTTCGGCAGGTTTTGTCTTGACCCTCATACACTATAAAGATTGGGATGTGTCCCATATAGATATAGGACGGCACGGGAGACATTAGCTCTACGACATAGGTGCGATCGCCGTTGCATATATTGCTTTCAGGGTACCTGTTCCTCCTCCTGGATTTTATTGTGCCGTATCTCGCTACTATCGCATCTAACACGGTCTCCGGAACTTCGAATGGACAGTTCTTAATCCTGAGATATTTCTCCTTGTTGTCTAGATCGATTACGGCTATTGGTTTCTCTCTCACGTCCAGTACACGGCTATTAGCTAATCGTTCCTTTGCTAGAAAATTGGCAAACGTAATAACAAAGTCTTTCGAAGGGTACACTTTCTGGATGCAATCTACCTCAGTGTCGACAATTCCGATATCGTTCAAAGCCTCCTGAATCTCAGAGGATTCAACGTTCTCTCCTGGTAGGCCTTCTGCCGTATTTACCCTCACCGAAAGAGGTTGCCTGAGCTGTCCGACCATTTTTCAATTTTTGAAGAAGAAAAAAATCGAAAATGGGTACCCTGTGGTGTGGAACCGGGATCCCTATGGTGGCCCAATTCGAAAAACTCCCCCAATAAACAAAATTTCGGGATGAAACTCACCCAGTGTTCTCAGATAGCCACCAAACGGTGGTAGAATCCGGGAATCCGGGAATCGCTATCGCCAAACGGCACCAGGAACTTTGGCTCGCTAGAGACCAACAGTGACGCTTGGGAGGATGGCCGTCAAACCCTCGAGTGTCGGGACAAACGGGATCCCCGATACGGGGCCGAGTCCCTAAGAATGACAAAAGACAAACAAGAATGAAAAACCAAATTGACTAGAACCGATATAGCACAGGGCTAAAACACGGATCTTAGCCAAAAGGCCGAGAAGCGATGCCCTTCCTTCCCCAGAATGGGGGACGCCGTCGCCAAAAGGCGCACTGGCCATGTGGGAGCTAGAGCACAAAACAACGACAAATCTGCGTGTGCACTATACTATGGCACGGTACGGCAATCGAGCAAGGCCGTGCGGCAAGCACTAGTGATGCACTGTCAGTCAGTGCTGCCTGACAACGACGTTTTTGACATGTTTTCCAACTTGCCCAACTCTCCCCCGAATGCCCCGAAATGTCTCGAAGCCAACGCAACCATTCTACGAAGCTCAACTATAAAATAGATTCTAGTGACCTCCAACTTCTGTCTACGGCCATACCATCGGGAAAACACCGGTTCTCGTCCGATCACCGAAGTTAAGCCCGATCGGGCGAGGTTAGTACTTGGATGGGTGACCGCCTGGGAATACCTCGTGCTGTAGGCATTTCATTTTTGCTGCTGTTTGCTGCTTCTTGCTGCTGCTTGCTTTCGGCGTCTTCGCTTCTATACCCCCCTCCCCGCTATTTGGGGGGCGCTACTACTTTTTTTTTAATCTAGAAAAAGAAAACCAATAAACAGCGTTTCAGAACGAGGCCCGATCGAACAAGCGATAACGATTCACTCATTACAACACTCACGTCATGATAGCGCAGTAGTTTCCTCTGCATGCACGACGCTCTGACACTAATCGGCTTGTGTGGAGCAGAGTGTTCGCTGTGTTGCTCTGTTCCTGTGTGAAAAGCATGCTGTCGGGGAGAGAATAAAATATGTTAGTCAGTACGAAAGCATGTACTGGACTAACAACGCGATACACATTGTGCGTCCTCCTCAGGAGTGCGTGTTTGAAAACCAGCGTTGAACCGTGAATTGGTTAAACGATTCGGTTTGTAGTCGACATCGTTCTAACTACTCTCGCTAGTTCGTGCGTAGTAGTAGTCTAGCCACGTCAAGCACGAGCGAGTCATTCTAGTATTCTAGGCATTCTTAGTACTACATTCGTATTGTTGTACTGCGATCGTATTATTCACTAACGCGCACTAGAAGACAAGAGAATTGGATACAAGTTGGTTGTTCGGGGACGAGCGCGAACGCAGGTCCCCACTACCAGAAATTATACGCTCGAGTTACCCACATTTGGGGTAATCGCAGGGGTCAACCCAATCGAAGTGCAATGAAAGGGCCTCGCCCTGAGAGGACTGCCTTCATGATCACGGTGTTTCGTCAGTCAGGCTAGGATGCCTGGTTTAACTTTATTTACTATATACAAAATTAAAGTAACTGTAACATGTACTCCCTGCTATTTCGGCAGGGAGGGCTATAAAAAACTATTTACATTGTATTGGTATAACACTGGTTTAGCTGAGTGGCCCCACTATTTCGGTGGGGCCTTTACAATCAGTTCTTTCATATTTCTGTATACATGTGTAGGATAGGAGCCCTGTGTGTGTTTATTTATTTTTCTGAAGTTACCTGTGGGTGGGGACCCTGTGGTAACTATTTGTTTTTGTCTTTTTTGTTTTTGTTTCCTTTTTATTTATTTGTCTGAAGTTACCTGTGGGTGGGGACCCTGTGGTAACATTTTTTTTTTATATTTTTTTTCAGGAGACCCAGGGTGGGAACCCTGTGTATTTTGTTTTTGTTTTGATTAAAGTTACCTGTGGGCGGGAACCCTGTGGTAACAATATTTGGACTTTTGATTGTTTTCTTTTTACTAGAAATCCAGGGTGGGAACTCTGTGCTATCAAATAAGCTATCAAACGCAGGTTGGGACCCTGTGTATTTCGTTTTTGTTTTTATTAAAGTTACCTGTGGGTGGGAACCCTGTGGTAACCATTTTGACTTTTTATGTGTTTTCTTTCTACTAAAACTCCAGGGTGGGAGCCCTGTGTTATCCGGTGAAACAAAAAAAGACAAAATAAACTATAAAAGGCCGGGTGGGAACCCTGTGTATTAAACAGGACAACAAACGTTCTATAGGGTGGGAACCCTGTGTTTTCGAGAGGTTCAAATCCAACTTTGCATTATTTTTAAAAATTTATTTTTCTTTTTCTCTTTTCTTTTTCTTTTTCTCTATATTTTAGTTGCTAGGAATCGGATCCCGGTGTCTTCGGCCGGTCGAAAACCGAAATAAACCCGTGTCCACCCCGCGTTCTCGACCGGGCGAAAAATCAAGATTAACGTTTGTTTACAATAGGGTGGGAACCCTGTGTCCTTGAAAGGTTCAAATCCAACTTTGCAACATTTAAAAAAAAAAAAAAAAAAAATCTTTTTCTCTTTTCTATTTCTTCTTCGTTATATTTTAATTGGTAGGGATCGTTTTTTTGTGTTTTCGGCCGGTCGAAAACCGAAATAAACCCGAAATAAACCCGTGTTCACCCCGCGTTCTCGGCTGGGCGAAAAACCAAAATAAACGTTTGTTTACCTGCGTTTATCGATATAATTTGTTATTCCTTGATCATCTTTGTGTACAAAAGCCAAGCGGAGAGGTTGTTCTAATTACTGTGAGTTTTCGTATTGCCGGTGTGTTGCAGCCCGCCCTCCAGACAGAAGCCGAGGACTTACTGGTAGCCCCGGTCGTCGACCAAAGAGCACCTATCAGTTTCCAGAAATGCTGATAAAATTCGATTGGAAAACCATCTGTCCCCGGTGATTTGTTTTTTGCAAACAAATTCACCGCTTTAGTACATTCTGGGAGAGATATTCGCCCTTCGCAAATATCTCTCCCTTCGTCGCTAAGCCGTCGCTCTATTTTGCTCAAAATAAAGTCTTGTTGCGCTTCGTCTGTCGGTTCTGCCGTGTAGAGTTCCTCGTAAAAGTGTACATGTTCGTCGAGTATCTGGTAAACGTTGCTCGTGACAGATCCGTCCCGTCGCCTTATAGCTCGAATTAGGGATTGTTGCCCGCGAGTTTTCTCGAGGTTGGCAAAATATGTCGTGCAACGCTCGCCTTCTTCTCGCCATTCGGCTCGAGAACGAATTAATCTGCCCCGAGCTGCGGTCAAGTCAATGTCTCGCAGTTTCGCTTTCAAATCATTAAATCGTTTTACGTCTCCGTCGCTGTTTCTCGTCTCTAATTTTTTAAGCGTGTTTCGCAGCTGCTTTTCAAGTTTCCCTTTATACCGCCTACTCTCGCGAGCCCTTGCTTTTGAGAGTGAGACGGCAATTTTCCGAAACTTGAGTTTGCCAGATTCCCACCACTCGAGGAGCGTCGGGGAATCTGTTTTTTTTGTCTTCCAATCGGCCCAAAATGTCTCGATTTGTTCGTTGAATTCGGGATCAAGAAGTAGCGACGTGTTGAATTTCCAAACGCCTCTACCTCTACACACATTTCCGAAGGCTAGAACCACATCAATTAAGTTGTGGTCTTTCGCAAGCGGAAATGGTATAATCCCTGTGCTGAGCACATGATTCTGTTTAGTAGAGTCTAAATAAAATCGGTCTATTCGGCTTCTCGCTCCGTTCGATGAAAGAAACGTGAAGCCTTTCGAATCTGGGTGATATATTCGATATATATCCGATAATCCTAGTTTCGTTGTGATTGTTCGGAGTCTTTTACAAGTGTAATCGTTGTAAAGGCGAGGGGTATCTGTATCAAGACCCGTGTCAGTGATGCAGTTGAAGTCCCCTCCGATTACATTTATAAAAGAGTCATCATTATTTACAACATAATCATTAAGAGAGTCAAAGAATTCCTTCCTCCAGCGAATGTTTGAACCGCCACTTGGAGCGTAAACATTCACTAGATTCAAAGATTGGTTCTCAAACACTGCTTGAACCTGAATTAATCTACCTTCAATATCGGTCTGTGTTTGTTTTATCTCGATATCAAGCGAGGATCGGAATAATATAGCTACTCCGGCCTCTCTGGTAGAGAACATACTAAAGTAGTATTTACCTCCCCATTCCCTTCCCCACGTATCAATGTCCGAGTCTTCTCCAAAAATTTCTTGCATGTAAATAATATCATAGGCCGAAAGTGTATCGAAAACAGCGCTGCGCTTGATTGGGTCGCGTAAGCCTCGAATATTGATACTAATGATGCGATGTGAGGTTAGGTTATCCGGCGTGAAGTAAAGTGAAAATTAACACAAACATAAGCAACAAGTGACGAAAATAATAAGTGAAGTGGAATCGGTGTGAAGCGAAAATAAATGAATGTTGTGGTAAAATAAATGTACTATGAATGATTACTTGGCTTTCCTTCGGCTGCCTTTTTTCTTTGCTGGTGAAGTGTCTGGTGATGGTGATGAAGAGTGCGGGGTGAGTTTATTCCATAGTTCGGCGAACGTACGCTTTCCCGAAGCGGCGGTGGCGTCCATCAGCTCGGTTTCGTTATCGACGTTGTCAGGTTTTTGAGCAATTGGTTTTGGCGGTGGTGGCGATAGAATTTCAGGTTCGAGCGGGGTAGCTAGTTCAGAGCTTGTATCCGAGTCGTCGGCTGATTTCTCTGGGGCCGATTTGACGGGGCTGGGTGGGAGCGCGACTGTGTTGGGCTGTGTGGTTTCTGGTTTAGGTGTGGTTTTTGTCTCCGCGGGTGGCGAAGGCGTCTTGCTCGCTTCTTCTGGTTGTTGTTCTGGGGGAGTGGGTTTCTTTTTCGCACAATCGCGAACGAAATGGCCGGCAGCACCGCAGTAGCCGCAGGTTTGTACCTGTCCGCGATGCCACGCTTTAGCCCTGTAGGATCCGATGCGGATAAACGAGGGTATTGCCTTTGTAATTTCCATCACGACAATACGAGTCCCAGTCTCGATCGCCGATCCGTCGTAGAGCTGGCGCTTGACCTCTGTGATCCGGCCATAGGGCTCCATGGCGGAGACGATCGGGTTGGGAGCCATCTCAGTGGGAAGGTGATGTAAATAAACATAGGTTGTGCGGAAGCCAAGTGGTTGGGGCTTTAATTGTATGCCTTCAAATATTATGCCGTCGTGGAGAAGTGAAGTAACCAACTGTTCGTTCTTGAGGGTCACATCGACCCGGTTCCCTGGCATCGTTTGGATGCACTTTAGCGTGGTGGCTGGTAAACTTCGGCATAATGCCTCAATAAAATCCATCCTTTCCGGTAGGATGTTAAAACGAAACTGTACTGAACATCTTCGCGCGATGCTAGGCGGCTGTTGTAGACTTGGAACATTCGTAGTACTATTCGTTGTAGAGTTTGGAGTGCTCAAACCGTTTTTAACTGCTTGACTGTAGGCCATGGCGTAGAAAAAATTACTCTGAAATATTTATTTACTTACTGATTTCCTTCGTTGTTGGGAGAGTTTTTCCGAAAAAACCTCCCGCAAAAAGAAATTTAAAGAAAAGTTTACTCGTGAGAGGCCAGAGCTGTGATCACAGTTGCCTCCCGCGTCAGGTAAGTATGACTTGCCTAACGCACGGTAAAATTACCTCGCGTCCGTGACGGTCGTATTCCATGTGGGAGCGCGACGACGACCCGTCCGTGCCTCTCCCCCTTCCGTGCCACATACTTGTACCAGCCTGTACGTTATTTGTAAAGGAAAAGGATTTGTTCGTCCAGTTAATAGGGATGTTGGGTTCTTCCCAAAGGGAAGGGGGCCATACTCGGAGGTAGTGCAATACCGAGACGACCCGTGGCTGGGACGAGGCAAGCCTCTTTTCCACAGCCTAATTCCAAAAATCAGTTTAATATATGAGCTACTCAATGAGCAGCGTATCAGATATTAAGCTGATAAGAACAGATTTTTTGTGTTTATAATAGTTTTATTAGTAGTAACAGTTACTCTATTTCATTAACAGCATTCTGGGTTGTCAGGCAGCACTGCGAAGTTCATTGTTCAGTGTCTTTTGATCATTGTGGACAGAGTTCGCTGGCCAGAGTTCATTGTTCTTTTGTAATATACTGTTCTCGATTTAGAAGCATGGGGTCGGTCGTCCATTTAATCTTTCATACAAGGTACCTGATTTGCCCCAGGTTTTTTCAAACTCTTTATTCGTTAAGCGTTGAAAATCAACGCAGAGACGGAACGCAATATCTTTATTAATTCTAGCAATGATTGAGGTTGCCCCCTCATTAGCATTACGAAAGGTAGCTTTATTACGGGCTAGCCAAATCCAGTAGAGGATCGTTTTTATAACGTATCCCGCCTGGGTTTGGTTTCCTACATTATCCAACAGTAACGTATGTTTAAAATTAGGGATGAAGTCAGCAACTAGTTTCCGGATGCTGGGACTAAAATGTTCCCAGACTCTTTTGGCTCTATCACATTCCAAATAACAATGTTCGATAGTCTTTGTTCGGTTGCACATTTGGCACTTATCATTGGCTAAATAGCCCCAGTGTTTTAACCGTTCTCGTACTCTCGTTCCACGGACTATAATCAGCCACGAAACGTCGTTTTTCTCATTTTCTGTGATCTGATCTCTTACTCGAATCCACAATCCATCCTGTTTGTTGCCTGCCCTTATGCCCCTTAATTCAATAGGGACAGAAAGTTGCGTCAACAGGGTATTATAAATGTCTCTAGTTGCTGGCTTGCTTAAAACTTCAGCATCTTTGCTGAATGTGTCAAGTAATGTGCTATAATACCGTGTTGGTAAAACTGCATACGGTGTTAAATTATCTCTAAGTATTGCCCAGTCACTATTGTATCTGGACAGTTGTCTTCCCGCAAAGTATTTTAGCATGTACCACCCCCGTGATTTAACATCAGAAGTGATATCGTTTGTTAACCCTTTAATGACTTGCGACACGTTTAAGGCTTTGCATTTCGTTGCGATGTCTACGAGACCAATGCCTCCCTTCGCAACAGGGAGAATCATCGATTTTCTTTTTACTGGCTCAATCTTACCGTTCCAAATAAAAGACCAAACTAATTTCTCATAGGCTTTTCGGACCCACTCTGATAGGTTCAGAACATGGGCTGCATACCAAAATCTGCTTGACCCTATTACATTCACAATTGTTGCTTTGCCTATGAGCGATAGCGATCGCTGTTTCCACATGGCTAACGAATTCGCCAATTTGGTTAGTTTGGGTTGCCAGTTATCCGGTTCTACATTATCGTGACCAAATACAATGCCCAGTATCCTTAATTTCTCTACCCATTTAAGCCCGTGAGGGCGGTCTCTTCTATTTTTCCACGCCCCTAACCACATAGCTTCTGTTTTTGTCTTATTAAGACGAGATCCGGTACTTCCCCTCGTAACGGGAGATACGGTCTAATAGTTTTGTCAGTGAAAAATCCGTCTTAACGAAAACAGTCGTGTCGTCAGCGTATTGAGAAACTTTGAATTGTTTCCCGCTGGCCCCAGGGAGTAGAAATCCCTGAATGTCTGGGTCTGGCTTTAATACTGCAGCTTAAAACTTCTGCTACTAAGTTAATCGTTTCTGTGAGTTCATTGTTTACGATAACTTCTGCTACTAAGTTAATCGTTTCTGTGAGTTCATTGTTTACGATAACTTTGCACTTTGCTCCGCTATATAGGACGTCAATCCATTTGCAGAATTGCTCTCCGAATCCATAGGCTTTCAAAACGCGGTTTAAGAAAACCCGATCTATGCGATCGAAGGCTTTCTCTTGATCTAAACATATCAGTATGCCGGTTTCGTTGGTCATGTCTATATAGTCTAAAATATCTCTGATGGTTGTGAGATTTTGTGATATCGAGCGACCTGGAATTGCGCAGTGTCCCCGATTAGTACACCACCTGTGGTGCGCTAGAAGTTTTTAGACACGTTAATAAAGTTGTTGATTGATTGATTGGTTTCCTCACACCGGTTTTCCAATGGCTTGTGTCGGCCAGAGGGATTTTGGAATCGGCTTCGGCGGGATCACCGGTTTGCTGTTAAAACTTCTGGGTGATGTGTTGCCAGTGCCCTGTTGGCTCCAAAACTGCTGGAGAGTGGCAATTGCCCCATTTGTTGCTGTTTCCTTTTCAGTCTCGGTTGTCGTTACGGCTTCGATTATTTCCTTTAGTGCCTCTTCATCCGTGACTACCGGTTCTTCTGTGGTTCGTATTTGTGGCTGGGATCGGGATTCTCAGGTGTACGAAGCTGCTCGGGGTTCTGATGGCTCCTGTTCTTGGCTAGGCTCCGGGCGTTGTTGTTCGTGTTCAGTTTCCGAGTCTGCCGGCTCTTCTCTCTTGGCGGTAGACCAGGGAAGCGTACTACGTCCGCCCAGGAACCCTTGCATACTGCCCTAACATGCCCCGGGCGTCCACACAGAGAGCAGCACTTTGGATGAGGGCAGTCTCGGCTTCCATGGCCCTCTCTTCGGCAGTTTGCTGCAGAAAAAAAATATACACTCGGTACCAATATGGCCCGCTTCTCCACATTTTCGGCAGGTTTTGTCTTGACCCTCATACACGTATAAAGATTGGGATGTGTCCCATATAGATATAGGACGGCACGGGAGACATTAGCTCTACGACATAGGTGCGATCGCCGTTGCATATATTGCTTTCAGGGTACCTGTTCCTCCTCCTGGATTTTATTGTGCCGTATCTCGCTACTATCGCATCTAACACGGTCTCCGGAACTTCGAATGGACAGTTCTTAATCCTGAGATATTTCTCCTTGTTGTCTAGATCGATTACGGCTATTGGTTTCTCTCTCACGTCCAGTACACGGCTATTAGCTAATCGTTCCTTTGCTAGAAAATTGGGCAAACGTAATAACAAAGTCTTTCGAAGGGTACACTTTCTGATGCAATCTACCTCAGTGTCGACAATTCCGATATCGTTCAAAGCCTCCTGAATCTCAGAGGATTCAACGTTCTCTCCTGGTAGGCTTCTGCCGTATTTACCCTCACCGAAAGAGGTTGCCTGAGCTGTCCGACCATTTTTCAATTTTTGAAGAAGAAAAAAAATCGAAAATGGGTACCCTGTGGTGTGGAACCGGGATCCCTATGGTGGCCCAATTCGAAAAACTCCCCCAATAAACAAAATTTCGGGATGAAACTCACCCAGTGTTCTCAGATAGCCACCAAACGGTGGTAGAATCCGGGAATCCGGGAATCGCTATCGCCAAACGGCACCAGGAACTTTGGCTCGCTAGAGACCAACAGTGACGCTTGGGAGGATGGCCGTCAAACCCTCGAGTGTCGGGACAAACGGGATCCCCGATACGGGGCCGAGTCCCTAAGAATGACAAAAGACAAACAAGAATGAAAAACCAAATTGACTAGAACCGATATAGCACAGGGCTAAAACACGGATCTTAGCCAAAAAGGCCGAGAAGCGATGCCCTTCCTTCCCCAGAATGGGGGACGCCGTCGCCAAAAGGCGCACTGGCCATGTGGGAGCTAGAGCACAAAACAACGACAAATCTGCGTGTGCACTATACTATGGCACGGTACGGCAATCGAGCAAGGCCGTGCGGCAAGCACTAGTGATGCACTGTCAGTCAGTGCTGCCTGACAACGACGTTTTTGACATGTTTTCCAACTTGCCCAACTCTCCCCCGAATGCCCCGAAATGTCTCGAAGCCAACGCAACCATTCTACGAAGCTCAACTATAAAATAGATTCTAGTGACCTCCAACTTCTGTCTACGGCCATACCATCGGGAAAACACCGGTTCTCGTCCGATCACCGAAGTTAAGCCCGATCGGGCGAGGTTAGTACTTGGATGGGTGACCGCCTTGGAATACCTCGTGCTGTAGGCATTTCATTTTGCTGCTGTTTGCTGCTTCTTGCTGCTGCTTGCTTTCGGCGTCTTCGCTTCTATACCCCCCTCCCGCTATTTGGGGGGCGCTACTACTTTTTTTTAATCTAGAAAAAGAAAACCAATAAACAGCGTTTCAGAACGAGGCCCGATCGAACAAGCGATAACGATTCACTCATTACAACACTCACGTCATGATAGCGCAGTAGTTTCCTCTGCATGCACGACGCTCTGACACTAATCGGCTTGTGTGGAGCAGAGTGTTCGCTGTGTTGCTCTGTTCCTGTGTGAAAGCATGCTGTCGGGGAGAGAATAAAATATGTTAGTCAGTACGAAAGCATGTACTGGACTAACAACGCGATACACATTGTGCGTCCTCCTCAGGAGTGCCGTGTTTGAAAACCAGCGTTGAACCGTGAATTGGTTAAACGATTCGGTTTGTAGTCGACATCGTTCTAACTACTCTCGCTAGTTCTTGCGTAGTAGTATGTCTAGCCACGTCAAGCACGAGCGTGTCATTCTAGTATTCTAGGCATTCTTAGTACTACATTCGTATTGTTGTACTGCGATCGTATTATTCACTAACGCGCACTAGAAGACAAGAGAATTGGATACAAGTTGGTTGTTCGGGGACGAGCGCGAACGCAGGTCCCCACTACCAGAAATTATACGCTCGAGTTACCCACATTTGGGGTAATCGCAGGGGTCAACCCAATCGAAGTGCAATGAAAGGGCCTCGCCTGAGAGGACTGCCTTCATGATCACGGTGTTTTCGTCAGTCAGGCTAGGATGCCTGGTTTAACTTTATTTACTATATACAAAATTAAAGTAACTGTAACATGTACTCCCTGCTATTTCGGCAGGGAGGGCTATAAAAAACTATTTACATTGTATTGGTATAACACTGGTTTAGCTGAGTGGCCCCACTATTTCGGTGGGGGCCTTTACAATCAGTTCTTTCATATTTCTGTATACATGTGTAGGATAGGAGCCCCTGTGTGTGTTTATTTATTTTTCTGAAGTTACCTGTGGGTGGGGACCCTGTGGTAACTATTTGTTTTGTCTTTTTTGTTTTTGTTTCCTTTTTATTTATTTGTCTGAAGTTACCTGTGGGTGGGGACCCTGTGGTAACATTTTTTTTTATAATTTTTTTCAGGAGACCCAGGGTGGGAACCCTGTGTATTTTGTTTTTGTTTTGATTAAAGTTACCTGTGGGCGGGAACCCTGTGGTAACAATATTTGGACTTTTGATTGTTTCTTTTTACTAGAAATCCAGGGTGGGAACGTCTGTGCTATCAAATAAGCTATCAAACGCAGGTTGGGACCCTGTGTATTCGTTTTTGTTTTTATTAAAGTTACCTGTGGGTGGGAACCCTGTGGTAACCATTTTGACTTTTTATGTGTTTTCTTTCTACTAAAACTCCAGGGTGGGAGCCCTGTGTTATCCGGTGAAACAAAAAAAGACAAAATAAACTATAAAAGGCCGGGTGGGAACCCTGTGTATTAAACAGGACAACAAACGTTCTATAGGGTGGGAACCCTGTGTTTTCGAGAGGTTCAAATCCAACTTTGCATTATTTTTAAAAATTTCTTTTTCTTTTTCTCTTTCTTTTTCTTTTTCTCTATATTTTAGTTGCTAGGAATCGGATCCCGGTGTCTTCGGCCGGTCGAAAACCGGAATAAAACCCGTGTCCAACCCGCGTTCTCGACCGGGCGAAAAATCAAGATTAACGTTTGTTTACAATAGGGTGGGAACCCTGTGTCCTTGAAGAGTTCAAATCCAACTTTGCAACATTAAAAAAAAAAAAAAAAAAATCTTTTTCTCTTTTCTATTTCTTCTTCGTTATATTTTAATTGGTAGGGATCGTTTTTTGTGTTTTCGGCCGGTCGAAAACCGAAATAAACCCGAAATAAACCCGTGTTCACCCCGCGTTCTCGGCTGGGGCGAAAAAACCAAAATAAACGTTTGTTTACCTGCGTTTATCGATATCATTTGTTATTCCTTGATCATCTTTGTGTACAAAAGCCAAGCGGAGAGGTTGTTCTAATTACTGTGAGTTTTCGTATTGCCGGGGTGTTGCAGCCCGCCCTCCAGACAGAAGCCGAGGACTTACTGGTAGCCCCGGTCGTCGACCAAAGAGCACCTATCAGTTTCCAGAAATGCTGATAAAATTCGATTGGAAAACCATCTGTCCCCGGTGATTTGTTTTTTGCAAACAAATTCACCGCTTTAGTACATTCTGGGAGAGATATTCGCCCTTCGCAAATATCTCTCCCTTCGTCGCTAAGCCGTCGCTCTATTTTGCTCAAAATAAAGTCTTGTTGCGCTTCGGTCTGTCGGTTCTGCCGTGTAGAGTTCCTCGTAAAAGTGTACATGTTCGTCGAGTATCTGGTAAACGTTGCTCGTGACAGATCCGTCCCGTCGCCTTATAGCTCGAATTAGGGATTGTTGCCCGCGAGTTTTCTCGAGGTTGGCAAAATATGTCGTGCAACGCTCGCCTTCTTCTCGCCATTCGGCTCGAGAACGAATTAATCTGCCCCGAGCTGCGGTCAAGTCAATGTCTCGCAGTTTCGCTTTCAAATCATTAAATCGTTTTACGTCTCCGTCGCTGTTTCTCGTCTCTAATTTTTTAAGCGTGTTTTCGCAGCTGCTTTGCAAGTTTCCCTTTATACCGCCTACTCTCGCGAGCCCTTGCTTTTGAGAGTGAGACGGCAATTTTCCGAAACTTGAGTTTGCCAGATTCCACCACTCGAGGAGCGTCGGGGAATCTGTTTTTTTTGTCTTCCAATCGGCCCAAAATGTCTCGATTTGTTCGTGAATTCGGGATCAAGAAGTAGCGACGTGTTGAATTTCCAAACGCCTCTACCTCTACACACATTTCCGAAGGCTAGAACCACATCAATTAAGTTGTGGTCTTTCGCAAGCGGAAATGGTATTATCCCTGTGCTGAGCACATGATTCTGTTTAGTAGAGTCTAAATAAAATCGGTCTATTCGGCTTCTCGCTCCGTTCGATGAAAGAAACGTGAAGCCTTTCGAATCTGGGTGATATATTCGATATATATCCGATAATCCTAGTTTCGTTGTGATTGTTCGGAGTCCTTTTACAAGTGTAATCGTTGTAAAGGCGAGGGGTATCTGTATCAAGACCCGTGTCAGTGATGCAGTTGAAGTCCCTCCGATTACATTTATAAAAGAGTCATCATTATTTAGCAACATAATCATTAAGAGAGTCAAAGAATTCCTTCCTCCAGCGAATGTTTGAACCGCCACTTGGAGCGTAAACATTCACTAGATTCAAAGATTGGTTCTCAAACACTGCTTGAACCTGAATTAATCTACCTTCAATATCGGTCTGTGTTTGTTTTATCTCGATATCAAGCGAGGATCGGAATAATATAGCTACTCCGGCCTCTCTGGTAGAGAACATACTAAAGTAGTATTTACCTCCCCATTCCCTTCCCCACGTATCAATGTCCGAGTCTTCTACCAAAAATTTCTTGCATGTAAATAATATCATAGGCCGAAAGTGTATCGAAAACAGCGCTGCGCTTGATTGGGTCGCGTAAGCCTCGAATATTGATACTAATGATTGCGATGTGAGGTTAGGTTATCCGGCGTGAAGTAAAGTGAAAATTAACACAAACATAAGCAACAAGTGACGAAAATAATAAGTGAAGTGGGAATCGGTGTGAAGCGAAAATAAATGAATGTTGTGGTAAAATAAATGTACTATGAATGATTACTTGGCTTTCCTTCGGCTGCCTTTTTTCTTTGCTGGTGAAGTGTCTGGTGATGGGTGATGAAGAGTGCGGGGTGAGTTTATTCCATAGTTCGGCGAACGTACGCTTTCCCGAAGCGGGCGGTGGCGTCCATCAGCTCGGTTTCGTTATCGACGTTGTCAGGTTTTTGAGCAATTGGTTTTGGCGGTGGTGGCGATAGAATTTCAGGTTCGAGCGGGGTAGCTAGTTCAGAGCTTGTATCCGAGTCGTCGGCTGATTTCTCTGGGGCCCGATTTGACGGGGCTGGGTGGGAGCGCGAC